>JAQFYZ010000162.1:0-62729 GCA_034695085.1 Cylindroiulus punctatus | reverse complement strand
ATGGTTAGGACGAACGCACGTCGAAAAACCGCTGCGTCCCGCGTTAAAACACCGCTCGTCTGCAGCCGGCCTTAGATATCGAGGAAGATATAATCGATGGGAGGTTTAAGGTCGATCTACATTCTATCTACTTAAGATATAATCGAACATTAAATATATATAGATTGCCAAATATAATCGCCCAAACATTTTTAATCATGTTTTATACTACACCAGCGCCATTTTGACGCGGTTGTCAATTGTACCAAAAACGTCACAGATGGCGCCTCTGATGGATGTTGAACGTGACTGATTTTTTAAAAGCACTGCCTCGACATTCGCATCTCAATTAACTTTGAAAAGCCACGAATAGCAAAATCAGGTTGACTTATTAAATTGATAACTTGCTTCAAATTCAAAATGACCTAAGTGTCACAAAAATGCATGAACGTGTTAACTCGATCGGGCAACAGGATAACATGTATGAACCAAACGTATCAATACCTTACATTATTCAAAAGTGCACCTCAAATAATGGTGATTCCTCCACGCTCAATGCATACAGTATGTCGCAACATAGTGTGACTATATTTTTCGCAGGTTTCAACTGATAATTCGCTGAAGTGCCAACAAACTGTTATCTGACTTGAGTCATCAGATCATGCAAGATTCGCTTGATATTTACAAAAGCCTGAACTGAACTACGGATTACACGAGTGTTGACAAGACTGCCTATAGTGTATACGATAAGGACTACAATAGGCTGGCCTATCACAATTTCACCAACCAAATAGTCTACGAGATTACGTACCGCAATACGATAAAATATCGTCGACTTTTATACAATATCTATAGCAAAATGTCCAGCTCCGCAAAGTGCATTAAAAAACAGTACATGTACTTTCGTGGAGTTGGTTATATTTTGCAGAATCGCCATTTCCAATTGCACGATTCGGTCCTGATCAATAAGTACGGAGAAGGCTTTATAATAATCTCGAATACGAATGTATATCGAGCGCAACAGATTGACGTCATTTCGGGATCAATCGTTAGTCGTCGCTATTTTTTGTTATCGTGTTAGTGACATTCCGTGACACAAGGTTGAAACTGAACCTCCAGGACTGATCCGTTTTGAAATGAGGATTTATGTCACATTTTTTGGAAGACTGCGTTCCGCAAATAACTCATCAACTATTTTTCACGAGAGCCACGCTCTTCAGAGCTGCAAACTAAGCAACGATTCCAGTTAAAACGTAGTTTCCAGTATTTATATATCCAAAATAATCGTATTCGGTGCTAATATCTAGACTCGCGTGTATGATGGTATTTATTCCAGGGAACAAGCATTGCAAGGAATACGTGTGCAAAACTGCACTCAATAACGACACATGACAATAATGATTATCTAAGTAACTCCTGCAGCCTCACAAATTTCTCCGAATTTTGTCAATATGCACTATAAAAATGGCGACAGGACACGCCTGAGCAATTTGAACATCGCGCTGGAATGATCCAGGGCTCGAACGAGTGAAAGGGGGAAATCCAGGAAAAAGTATGCAATTTATCAAAAATAATCGCCTAGGAAAACTACATGTTTGGAAAATGCCGAACAAACATCCGTACCCTTTAACCCTTATATACCATTCGTTTGGCAGCCCGCCAAATGTACGCATTACCATCGATCACACAGTGGGAAGACCTATATATACTGTATATATAAAATTGGGCCAGAATATAGAATGATATTCTCGATACGGATATACCAGCCGATGGTTTGTGCTAAAACAACCACTCCACATACCCATGATAATAAACAGGCGCCAATGAAAAACACCGAGAAAATCAATCATACCATTAAAACGGTGTTGTTAGGGCGGGCTACTTACCTCCGATAATTCTTTGTCGGTCGAAATAATGTCATAAATACTCCGGCTCCACACAAGCTCGCACAAATAAACAGCGATTAAGCACAGAGTTAACGCGCACGACTTCATGGTATTTTCTGTCTGTAGAAACGGAAAGGGCTAGGCCTATTCGAATGCACAGCAACCTGTTTTTCTTCGCCGTCGCCTGCTGAAATTCCACGCCTGTGTACAACGATCACCTGGACTTAGAGACCATCGTAGAACGGGGAATTCGTGGTTGGAAATCGAGATGGGTACCGAATTTAGTCCGCAAAAATTAAATCCAAAGGTCGGCGCGAAGCTAACGACAACCACAGCGACACAAGCACAAACACTCGAATGGAAACTGGCTTGGACGAAAAACGCAGGCGTTGCCTTGACAACGACGGAGGCTCGAGAAGCTCCCCAACGACGCCCGTTTAGACGGAAAATTGTTTCCTCCTTTGACAAATCGAGCGCAAAAGTCCATTTCACCATTTTCATGCGTCTATTTCCAAAACAAATCATGCTAAACTCCTACTTATAATGCCACTGATATATTCTTTCAACACGAATTATATTCCTTATCTATATGTTGACGAAATTCCGCGGTCGTTTTTAACTTTTCGTCAAGTTTTGTCATATTTTCCATGAACAACTCGATCGTTCCCGATATATTATAATTATATCGATAAGAAAAGCAAATTCACCCATATTTCACCACGTTATCGAGTTTATTTGATTTCAATCCTTGCACATATCGTGTGATAGGCATTGGTTTCAAAGCACGCGCCACCTCCTGCGGTGTGGTTTGTGAAAGTGCACGCCTATTGGGGCTCAAGAAGCCATGCCACGACCAGCTCAAGAAGTTTGTGTAGCACCTCCTCATATGTAGAGCAAATTCACCCTGTAGTCCACTACATGCGTGATGTTTAAAATCACAAAACGGCGGAATTTTGAAATGGTAGTCGGACATATTGATGGCGTTACGGTTTTGTAAAGAATGTAAGAATGTAAATAAAAGTTGAAAGAAAGTCGATTATCGCGGCACGTACAAAGGTCATGTACCAACATGTAATGTACACTGTATATGTTATTGAGGTGCCGACGCATTTACCGTTTTTCAACTATCGATTTGGGCATGAAAACGGATGTTGAGGGAAAAAATATTACATATACATGTATGTAAATACCAAACTTTTTAAACCCATAAAAATGTGAAATTTCCCTATTGATGTTTGTAGGTGAGCCGCAATTGCACAGTGTACATCAACCTAATAAGCGGGTCGCTACCTCAAAACGCTTGGGAACCACTAAGTTATAGCAAAAATACGAAGTGATGGAACTGGGTCACATCTGCCGACCAATAGGGGCCAATCGCATGTTGGCGATTAATTTAGCCTAGTTGCGTACAATCAATGGACTTTCACCGACTGAACAAACATGGAAGCGCTAATCGACAAGCCACATCTCTCTGATTGGCTGACCTCCAGTTCCATCACTTTGTGGTTCTACTATAGAGGACGTGGATTCTTCGTTGGGGGACGTTCTAGTATCATGTCATTACTTCTTCTGGATAGTAGGAAACATTCACTCCTTCCTCTCCTTCTCTTCCCTTTCCCCCTTCAATGCTACCATATTGACGGGGGGGATCCATATCGGGCGTTTGGAGCATTCATCTAATTGTAATAAGTTTGAAAATTTATTATTTGATCAATGATGACATCATCGTTGGGGAAAGGAGCCATAGAAGTTCTGTTTATGGCAATCTTTCCCTCATGCTCGTAAGCTGGCAGTGATTGCCTGGCGGTTAAGGGGCAGCTAAATCAGAAATTACAATTTAGGTTAGTTTAGGCTTGGTTAAGTTAGGTCAGGATAGGCAAAAAAAAAGAAAGAAAACATGAATAGAATAAACATCTACAGCTAGGACAGGTGTCAAAGAGTTGGGTGTTGTGCACATTTGGGAAAAAATGTTATTTCTAATGCGTCATATTATCTAATATTGATAAACTAGATCACAAAATTTCTTTTAAACCTACAGCCTCCTTTACCTTCAAGTTATATACAGTGTAGCAGGATGGAACTGCTTGCCTAACCTTTCATTTTGAGTTGCGTGCATGAAAAATGCTGCAAATATCCCAGTATTATAAAGGACTAAATGAGCGAATATGACTAGCGCATGCAATAAATAGACGGGAGATGAAATACGTTTCGTGGAAATGTCACATTCATTCGGCAGAATAAAAACAAAACAATTCAATAAAAAATACATTTACGGTCATGTTTCAAAGCTGTCCTCGTTATATCATACACGAATGCCGATTTCCTACATTAGGAGGCACGTTACAATTAGTACCTAAAACACACCCATATGGCAGGATGCATTGATTCCATTTACAATGCAAATATAGGCAATGAGGGGATCGGGAAGAGAATTCAAGGAAATATATTGAAAGGTGAGGAAATATGGTACAGAATGAGACTATTTTTCTTGAATATACTAATTAGGTGTGGCATAGGTCAAATTTAATATATAGCGATTTGTATGGAATACAAGTAATAATATAATAAATTAACAAGTTCATAACCCCTCTTGGATTTCTCCATTCTTCCATTTGAAAAATTTAAGAAAAATGTCGAGAGATATTTTTTCCAATAACGGGCTCAATACAGGCCTGACGAGAATTCCTTTAGCACATAACATTTGATAAATTCGTACTTCATAATCTTCTAATAATTAAATGTTTTGATAAGCGTTGTTTAAACTGAAGCAGTTTGTATATTCAAATAATACCATATAAGCCCGGAATAAACGGATCTGATCATAAAATCGGGGGCAATAATGCACAAGTAACTTCTGATCTCACTTTCGCAAAAAAATGAAAAAAATAAAAAATAATGCAAATATTGATTTCAAAAAGTGGGGACCACAGTAAAAGTGCTACACTTTGGTATATTTAATCAAGTTTCATTCAGACCAGGTCTTTAATAGAAGTATAGGCTGATTTAACAATCGCCTCGAATGTACTACATAAATTGGATTCAAAATCACAGTCATATAAATATTTTATCCAATTTAATGGAAAGAGTATAATTAAATAGAAAACGCAAAGTGATCATCCGGAACAATTTGGAATTAAAATATGACTTTCCAAAATGTACTCGAGAATAGTACTGCGAGAAAGTGGAGGTAAAGAAAAAAATCACTAAAATACAAAAAAGTCAATACACGATAACAGTTTTATAAACAGGCAAAGGTTGAGTCGAGTTATTCATGCATAAATCTGCTTATAAATGAACAGAATTTCATTAAAACTTTGTTTTATAGACACTGGACTGGCTATCATTCTACACACGGTACAATCACTGCTTAAGAAATAATGGCACAAACATGGCTGGTCATGGCGACAGGGGCTCGAGCCACTGTGCATCCAGTGCAATCCCCAAAATGCATCTGCTGCGGTAAAAATGCGATCAAATTAATTGCTTCACACGAAAAATTCAATAAATACAGACTCCAAAACCTCGGTACACTCGAATTACGTTCAGTCAACTGAATGTCGGCAATTATTAAACAGCAAATGACAACATAAGTTAACAAATACTATTGAACAAATTTAGATGATCATTTCCATACCTTATAATATATAAGCATCAACATTTTCATGAAATTACTTGGAAATAATATATGGGCTCATGCTGTATATTACGAAAAGCGTGTGGCGTGAGGAAAACGAAAGTGAAAACAAATACTGTATTTTCATTGATATTCAAATGAATCAAAAAAACGGACTAGCCAAACTCTGCATTCGTTTCCTTTTATACCGTTGTCCAACGTGACATAAGGATGATGTCATCACTGAAGGAAGGCCATTTTTTTCAAGAATTACATGTAACAAGTGGATGACGCCATGGTTAATTTTGTCACAACGTAATCTGTTGAGCCCATTGTCCACATGAACTGTACTACACTGGCTATATTTGCAGTTGTTATTTCTAATGATACACTGTAATTGGCCAAACTGGAACTTACAATTGCATTGCTGTTGTCGATTTGAAAATGCACTCGCTTACAAGCATATATATTTTCATATCGAAACAGCTATAAAATCGTACTTGTAGGCAACAGATGCAGAAGAAAGTTGTTTCATAAAGAACCATATAGCACGTTCCATCCAGTGAATCGCTTGGAATGCGGCAAGTAAGTTATCTATGGTTCTGTTCTGATGTGTATCGTACATGGACTTTCGCCAAGTTCATTTCTGAGCAATAGAAAAAGCTGTCGTTTCATTTCGAAGTTTAGTAAAATGGGATTGTTTTGTTCTCAAAAGCAGTGAACGTGAAACCTCGTACCAACTGTTTTACATGATGATCATACAATGGCATTTCAACGTTTAAATGTGAAGATAATGCTTGATTCCATACCTCATTCATCTTGCGATACAATACTTGAAAACGAAATTTGTTCTTGAAATGTCAAATTGTTTTCTTTGGTGATGTCAACCGGTACCTGGACTGCATAACATCTCTTGGACTTCATTTCAACAAATTTTCCCCGACCCCTACATTCCCAACACGAAAGTCCTACGATACACCATGTTTGTTACTAAAATTTCACTTTGGACACAATCTGCATGAAACTGTTGAAGTTTAAAACATTCGAGCATACAAAATATGATCTCATGATCTGAATTAAATATATAAGAATTCAGAAAATGTCATCGAATCAGAAATGTAAAAGGGACAAAAATCTTGCTAAATAAACTGCATGTATTTAGGCGACATGGGTATATATTGATGTATAGGAGTAGTCTGCATGGAAAGTCCATACCTCAATCACACTCAACAATTTTTTTTGGGAAAGAGAAAAGGTTGAACAAGCTTGACATGCAAAGCACGTGCAATTTGAAAGAAAATGACCATCATGTGTGGAATAATGTTAGCCCAAAGAAATGAGTCTTATAACATTATATCACATTGGAAGTGAAATGTGGTGCTAAGAAATATACAAATATCAAGTTGCAGGACTTTTGACTCAATCTTCCTGTGTTGAATGACATTTCCTTGTAAATTCTTATATATTTAATTCAGATCATGAGTGGTATTAGGAACTAATGAACTGCACTTGCATATTAGAATGTTTTCAACTATAGCAGTTTCCTGCAGATTGTCTCCAAAGTCAAATATAATTAGTAAACATGGTGTGTTGCAGGACTTTTGTGGTCGGGGTTGTAGTGTCCAGTTTCTACCTAAACAACTGCAATTCTGCTAAACTGTCAAAGCTATTTAACTGAGCAGTCCATTGTGTGCATTTTATGCCACACAATTCATTCTACAATACATTTCATAATTCGAATATAAACTTGACAGTAGGCATACTGTTACGATCAGTTACAAATTACAGCGCCACCGGCACCATATGAATTAATGCTTGGTCAGTTCTGAGTCTAGCAATACAAACCAAATGTGTTCTGTAGGAGGGTTATGAGGGTATAGTGTTTCTACTTTCCCGAATGATTGATATTCCTTTATATATTCTCCGAAATCTTGATTTTTCTTGACTCTTCAGTCTACATTAAGCTCATTATAGTCAATTAAAACAAAGAGAATCACAAACAACTAAAATATTAGCATATTAATATATAAGAATATAAATAAAATGCTAAACTACTATCTAGCATATTAGTGCCGTTTTAAAAACAAAACTGGACATCAGCAATACCATTTGTGAAATTTTTCATTCCCCCTTTTCCTGACTAGCAACAGTTCAGCTCTGACAACGAATGCTTGTGCAATCTGAATTCAAGCCAGATCCCTAGGAAAACAAGCAATACTTCAGTTACAGTAATAACGCCAAAATAACGATTCTAGACATCATGCAATGCAAAATGTTTCCAACAACTAGCTTGGAATGTAAGTTGACAATAAAATATTTGCAACATAGATAGGGATTGCGCCATTTTAAAAGCTTACGTAAACTTACTACAATTCAAAACAGTTTATGCTTATCATTAAAGGCTGTAAATATGCCCTGGAAATACGCAGAATTACTGAAAGTATTCTGTGCACGCAATTAACCCCAAATTGGTCCATGGACGCCACCTTGCAGCCAACATTAGCCATTTTAGAAAATGCAAACAAAATTCGTTTGAAATTGTTGTTAAATGTTATTAACCAGTACATTACTGTTGATGTACCACCATCAAATTTAGTTTTTCGAGTTTTGTAAAATAACATCGTTCCTTCTATTTTCAATTTCTTTTTAAAAATAAAATTCAGACTCCCTACATGTATCATTAGATAACATGTAAGCACAAGTGACATTTCAGTGCGCAATAACTGAATTGGCAAACTTACTGTAGATATAACCGCATGATGACGATTTCATTTCTGGCTCAGGACATTTACATTTTTGCAATAGTTTCTAACACATATGATGCTAAACAAAATCCAAAACGTTGTCAAAATCATGTCACAAAGGCGTCCGTCCATCTATCAAGTTGGCACTAATCTCTTCACATTTCCACAATATTCACATGTCAATATTTTTCTCTCAATTACCTATATAACTAAATCAGTATCAACCAAACAACTTTGCAAGAGAATCATAGGCAAACAGAAATATGCACAATGTCCAGAATCGTTGGATAGGTTCAATGAAATGCTGCTGCACAGAAACATTTAGTGGCACACGTTATCAGTTTCTGAAAACAAATTACAGAACTCTCGTCAGTCAAAGTCGTGATTCCTTATGAAGAATTACATTACAGAGGAGAATACATGGCAGTTACTGTCCAAGGCATTTTGCAGCACTCCTTAAGACTCGGGAGCACATTATCTGCACATTATCAGCAATATTGATTTTCAGAATACCGCTGAACAATTACATGGCCAGGAATTCAAGTAAGCGTGGAGCAATTTCAACAAATAAAAACCTTGTGGTTCATTAACAGCCTTGTACTTACATACAATCACAGAACTTCGTAACCAATTTCATGACAAGCTTGCTGACATCAAGGAATGCTAACTCCTTGTAGGCATGTCAAAACTACAGTATACATGTAATAATTGGTGAAATTTCTCTATTGAAAACGTAACACTGCCAGTGAATGCAAATATAGAAATACAGGGCTGCCACCAAATAACCAAGTTGACACCTATTTCTACAATATTCCAAAAACAATGGTCATTTTTGTCTTTTGTAGTCGGGAAAGAGCTGATTTTACTGTTCATAAAAGATTTTGAACAAGAACCAATGATGGAAATATGGATATTTTATTTACTGAAATAAAGCTTGTATTCCTAATTTCCCCTTAGCGATTTTAGAAATTGGAATTCTGGAAAAGTGCTAATCGCCAAGATTTTGGTAGTTGTTAATAAAACGTCATCCTAAATTATTACTCAACTTTGAACGCCTTGACATGTGTGTGTGGCAACCCAATAAGTGTGTATGCTTCTTGTGAAGTAAATATATTGCAATAAGTGAACTAAGTGAAAAAGAAAAACTCAAGCTCAGCGTTTCTTGATGTAAGAATTTGTCATAAAAGAAACAAATAATACAAATAAAACAAAGATGCATGGGATTTAACAACAATGGTAGAAAGTTATGTACAATGTAAAATGAAATTTAAAATTGTGTTTGTATCTGCACATTATTTGAACAAATAAATACAAAACCTATTCATGTGGTAATAGCTCAGTCTATTTTAAAAATCAAGAATTAATTTTAATCCTTGCAACCTTATAAATATTAATCATCAATCAGGGAATTAAGCACGATTCGTTATTCATGCCAAAAAAAAATGGATAAAAAGCCACTAACGCAACAAATGCAAGATCTTTATCATTCTACAGAAGCATGCGATTCTGCATCGTTTCACCGATATATGAAGATTTACAAACAGGCATGGTCATTGATTCAATCAAATCAATAATCACCCCAGAATTTTAATTTTTTAGACCTAATTTTAGCAACGTGATGACATCGATTTTTACCTATGGGCAACTGAAGAGGTTATCTGTATATATAATAAATAAAAAACATAATCGAATAAGCTGCCTAAAACATCCTATCGGAAACTTACACCAGATCTTCAATCAAAAAAGATGCTAAGTCAATGAACCCGAAAAAGATCTTCAACCATGTATCTACCTGTCTGTTGCAGTAGATCATCTTATATAATCTGACAGAAGCATCCTATTTGGCATTTATTAATTACATCGAATTTAAAGTATTATCAGTATAACTACGATTGTTTAACAAAAATAAGTTTCACCCAGCTATTCACTATTGTTACTTAGTACCTGCCACTAATTTATTCAAATCTTGTTGGATTGTTCAACTACGTGTTTTATTGTAATTATTATATGAGCAGATAACCTTCAACAATTTTCAATGAAAACGAAACAAAACAAAAATAGGAATTAATGTTAATATTCTTCAAAGTATACAAAAGTCAAAAATTCTCGTCTATAAGACAAGATATAAATATGCACATAGTAGGCCAAGGGAAAGCATTCAGACTGAGCAGTTAACCGCAAATAGATGCAGAAATAAAAATGCTCAAATAAACCTACATAAATTTGGATGCAAAAATAATATAACGTAGAAAAGTAACTGGAGTCCTTCAGAATTTGGGTTAACTGCATCCAAACGATCACGTGTTAAGAAGTGTATGACAAAATATTATGACAAGTGTTGGGGGCCATTTCTTAAACAATTCACCAATTAAAGTAGTGAAAACAATAAAATAATAAATGACACTTTTGAAATCATTTAAGTTATAATCACTCGAAGATGAAGGAATGACAGTTTTGTACAAGGGCCTGAATTACTATACCCTGTATGTCACTGCGATTTGATGGAAATTGTGTACAATGCAATTAATTTGTTCAGAAGTCTACGTACCGGGTGAAGGCATGCAAAGGGTTCTGAATTTAACAACTACAAAAAACAAGCAACGTGGGAAAACTGCTCTATTATAAAAAGGTGCTCACCATTTTCTGTTTTGCAGCCCAATTTCCACTTCCCAAGGAAATGCCACTTTTGTAGCAACAAATAATTGGGATTCAAGCAATAAATGGCTTCTTGCATTAGTGACAGCCAAGACATGAACGCAGTTATGTGTAAGTGATCATTGTGGTGTCAAGCATGAAAAATAAACGTTAAAGGCAGTGAAATGTACACCTCTGTCAGCAAGTCACGGATTTGCCAATATGTTAAGTAACCAGTAAGAGGTATGGATTCCTTTGTCAATGTTAAAGAAGGGAAAACATTTGTTATCAATTTAAAAATTGCAATAAAAAAGGCAGGGTGCAAGAAATCCATCCCTTGGTGGGGTGGATGCACACCTCACACTACCTTGATACATTACCAAGTGACTAGGAATGGATTTACACTTGCATGCAAGCAGATAATGGTCTCCTTGCAGAGTTATGGAACTGATAAATAGAAGGGCAGAAACAAATAGTCGGATTCGCTAAATCGAGTGGGCCCACAGCTTTTTCTAGAAGGTCCGCAGCCACATAATACCATAAACACGTGTAAAAATGTCTTCCTTTGCCTCATCTGCATATGGGAGATTTGACAAATTAGGAGAAGGCAGGATCGCTGCTGCGATGCCAAGAAAGTTTTCGCAAGCTCAAATACGGCAACGTAGCTTCCTTTTCATTTCGCCAATCTGCTCACGAGCACTGACAACTTGCCAATTGGGTGTTCTTTATCGGATTCTCGAGCACATAACACTGGCCAGAAATGGCAATCCAACATCTCGTTAACTCGAGTTAAGTGAAACCCACCAAAAAGTTCACATCTGAAGCAGGTTCAGCTGAGCTCTTGGCCCAGGAGCAACGTGGTCTTGCGGAGCACGCTGAGCTGCATTAGAGATTGTTGAAAAAGAAGAGAAGTGCAACATGATGGAAAATTCAATAAGGTAACATCGGGATTCCTGGAGGCAGTAATGGGTAAAGAAGGGCATGTCGTCGGTTTGTTGTTGCCGCTAGACGATTTCTAATTGATGCACAAATGACTCCAATCATGAAGTCAAGAGGAATAGGATGGACAAGCGCAGTTCCTCTTTTCATCTTTTATCGAAAAATTGATTAGGATTGGCGTAAAAGCAGTTTGTTAGTGGCGTTGTACCCAAAATGAAGACACTGAAGAATGGTACACAGGTTGATGTCCGCGTCAAACAGGACAGGAGGAAGATGCGAGAGGCAGCAGATAAAAAAGTCGGTGAGCACAACTTTCATGTTACTTAATGCATTGCGTAGTCGTTGGTTGCGAATGGAATTTTTTAATTTTTATTTTGGACAAGACATGCAGCAACTTCCTGGCTGCCGCAACAGATTATGTACAACAACAACCACGTCTGGCATCCTGGGATTGGCTGGGTTGAACCCGCGTGACAACAGGGAATCCAGTGTGGAACATCCATTTCCAAATACGCAGTTTAGAATTCCTCTCTACACCAGGTTGTACTCTTTTAGATTCAGTTGAAGGATTGTGTCTTTGACAGCCGCAAACACAAACCTGATATTTTCCGTGTCTATGAGAGACAAAGGCGTGTTAAAATTGAGTTGATTAAGTGTGAACGTTAAAATATCATATTTTACTAAGTTTCATAGCGAAATGAGGCAAGTCAACCGACATAGTCAACCAATCGCCAAAATAGCCATTCGTTTCAATATGTAAACTTGATAAAAAATGATTTTAACGAGAAAATAATAAAAATAATAACAGGATAAGGTGAAAAGCAATATTAGTATTTTTAAGGAAGATAATAAACATGCAACATAATATCGAGCGAGAAAATGATGGCAATAACGTTCCCAAGCAGCATGCAGACAAATATGGACAAATCAATGTAAAGAACATACTGAGAAATTTTGATTGTCAAACTGAGTATTTCGACTTGCAGGTAAAAATTCCACAAGAGCCAACAAGATCAGGGCACACAATTTAAACGAAAAATATTTTATGCATTTACTTTTAACAACACTAACCATGTTGAGATTTCACTAATAGTTTCAAAACCTTAAAATAATACGTGTACCAAGCCTGTTAAATAAACCATGCTCATACTTTTTAAGTAGCAGTCACAGATATGACAAAACAAAACCCAATAAAATCCTAGAATTCCTACTTTACTGACCGCTTTTTAACTGTCACAGAATAACTGACCACTAATTGGGACAACTTCTATAAATATATGATACCGATTTTCAAATTGCTCACAGCAGTATCACAACTTGTGGCTTATGGGAAATAATTATAGCCGTATTGACGGTTATGATGAATTCAGAATACATCATGTTCTCTACTTTATAATCATTACGGAAATACAATCTCAATGCATTCTACAAGTAAAAACATTTAAGGAGGCCTTTGGCCAACTAAATGAGTTTTTGTAGCACAACATCCGAAATAAAGAGAAATTATGCAATTGGATAGCTTTGCCAACAGTCCAATAAAATTGCCGTCAATTTGTCGGTAAAAGAAAGTACCTGCCACAAATATGTGTTGACCGACTAACCTTCACATGCAGTTATTTAGTCAAAATAGACGTGCTTTAGGCCAAGTTATGCTCCTTTAAGAAGCGTTGCATGACAGTGTCTTTCACAGCAGAAAACACCAAGCGAATATTCTCAGTGTCTGTAGGAAGCCATCAATCAAATAAATAGCAAGGTGGACAGAAGAACGAATAAGCCAGCAGAATGAGACATGCAAATACAAGACATGGTCTCAGAAAAGGCGATTATGCATGTATGACGAGATCTGAACAACAGCAGTTACCAGCAAGAACAAGAATACTTTTCCATACCAATGATGCAAGCAGCATTGCAAATACATTATTCATCTATCTAAACATTCATACACGCAATCCAAGCACACCTAAATATAAAATCTGATCACACCAGTCATTCTGTGCAAATCAGACGAATTATAGATTCATATGATAAAGTCTGGCAAACATGCCTACCTGTTGCACATGTAAAATGGGAATATATGATTTTTTCACTGTCAGGGTTGAGGTCCACAAACATTTTAAGGATGAACTCCCTAGCAGCTATTGCATCTTTTTTTGGACCTGGAGAAGGAATATAAATGATGCACTAAGTGAAATGTTGGGTTCATTAGATTACAACATTTGCACCAATGATAGGGCATAATACCAGACAAGCGCAGAGTTGTATTAACATGATGGCACCTAAGAAAGTTGTTTTTTAAACACAAATACACGTTTGTAATGATGTAGAAATACTGTCGTCCTAGCAGGTGGAATTCAACAGATTAACAGTATTGCAATGTAAATATCACATTAGCGCCATAGTGATAACTAACTACGATGTTGACAATGCTGTGCCAGTACATGTGACATGTCTTTCCTCTTGCTAGTGGCAACTACTGAAAAGACCTTTAACCATGAAACGTTATTGATGCACATTCAAATATGCAGACAGTATATACATCTTAGTCTTAAAAACCTTGTCCTTTGCTAAATGTAGAAATGTAAAATAAAGAGTTAGTGATTGGAAGTGGTAAAATATTATGCAATAGAGAAATGAATAAAGTGAAGTGAAAAAAACATATGAATTGCACAAATAGTGGAGCTAGCTGAACAATGACAGCAAAATCGGAAAAAAAACACCACACTAGCTTTACGTATTATCCAATATTATTTACAATATCCATTGCAATAACTATTGGTGAGAAATAATTGGGAAAACTGTCTTGCACAGTTGAACCAATTTAACTGCTCATGGTACAAAATTATAAATTTCAACCATAAGTTTTAAAATTTTAATCTTCAGAACATTGAAATGTAAAGCATTGAATAGACAGACAAGTTATATGTTCATATTGTTAGATAGAACATAAGAAGTAACTAGATCTAAAACGTATCAAATATTGAAAAAAAAAATTGACTAAGTATCTTTCACTGTCAGTAATATACAATATTTGCATATAAAATGCATTTGACCACTTATTTTCCTTAAAATGATCAATTAGGAGCAGGAAAACAAATGTGCTGGTATTCAGATCTATGAGGCATCTTGTCTTGAATGTTTCTGTTTACGAAATCATTCCAAGAAACAGACAAGCAATATGCAGGGTGCACGAAAAGGACTTTTAGGACTTTTAAAACTTCTAAAAATTCTCCAGCAAACATAACATACAGAAACCACTGCATGTCGAGTGTAATTTTGTAGGGAAACTACTAAAATTGCACATCCAGCAATAAATAAAATAATTTCGGTTTGATCACTTGAATGTCACAACCATTGGTGGGAATCTTCCCCTAATTTCCTTAATCTTAGTTTAATTCGCCCATGTATTTGGGTAGCAAACCCATGTGGGCACATTTTCCACCCCACCCCTCCCCTCCCCTCCCTTTACACATATACACAGACACACATACATTCACTTATGAATTATGAAATTAACCCTATCACTGCAGGCATGCAAACTTTTCCAAAGTTAAAACAATGACCGTTGTTATAACTACATCTGGATGAAGCAGTAAGACAAGAAAATGGGAAAGCAGAATGGATTAACTAATAAGCCCAAAGCTGGCAGAAAGAATAAGGAGTATTAGAAGATAAATCAAGTTGGGAGAATTCCATTCTGAAAAAAGTTTTTTTTCAAGCACCAACCTGTGGCACAAGTAAAGTGTTCATAAACTTTCATATTCTCGTGACAATCTGCGGGAATGTCATCCATGAACAAACTCTTCAGGAAATCTCTGGCAGCAATATGATCATACTTTGGGCCTAAAACACCAGAATATGACAAATGTTCCAAGAACGGATTTATAATAAGCCCAATGTTTATGTATTAATAACCTAAATGCACTCACACTAAAAGCCAAAATTAAAAGTTCTTCAAAATTAACAACTGAAATCAATAAACAGTGGAAATCAACGTCCAGCAAGAGATAATGAAAATGCACTTACCATCATATTCTGGGAAATAATCTACAAGATGTGAATACATTATTTTTTCTTCAAGCAGATCTTTCTTGTTTAGGAAAAGTATCACCGAGGAATTTTGAAACCAAGGGTATGTAATAATCGTCTTGAACAAAGCTTTACTTTCCTCCATGCGGTTCTAAAAGAATTATGAATCAAATTAATTAAGAATACACAAATAGAGCTTCATTAGTGTTAGGATTTACTAGAAAATGATAAAAGATTAGAGAATCACAAATAAAGCACAAATTGAAATTATAAATCCGAATATTTACATCGACAATCTAGAGGAATTATTACATTTCCCGAAAATGAAAAGCAAGGCATTTTGCTTCCATACTTTGCTAGTTAAGCAAAGCACTCGTAATTTTTAAGTTAAGATGTTAAGCGTGTACTGCCCTTGGATAAGCAGATTGTCAGTAATGCCTAGAGGCTCACATTTATCATGAGACCAATCTATTTCCATGTAAAACAGAAGCTGATAGAAGGAATACAAGATAGTAGTCAACTGTAGTTGAAAATGAAACTGCAATGGTGTGTTTTTTTGGGGGAACTTAACATATTGGTTATTGTTTGCAGGTATACACTTGTCAAAAAAAATTATAAATTTCAATGGAATGTAATAAATTAATGAACATTGTGCAGCGACAAACTCTTACCTCATTATCAGATTCAAATAGAATTTGATCATATTCACTTAAGGCGACTAAAAATATGATTGATGTAACATTTTCGAAACAGTGTATCCATTTGCGTCTTTCGGATCGTTGCCCTCCAACATCCACCATTCTGAAAACGACAAAAAAAATACAGTTAGATAATGGCAAGAAGTCTTTCCTTTCAATTAAGATGCCATCGCTTTTTCCATAAAAATAAAAATAAATTGAAGGTATGGAAGAACTATTTTAAGATCTAAGCTTATGGTGTAACTTAAGATGCATAAACCTTTTGTTTGTGTGCCCCTATTATGTCACAAGATTTGTTGAAGAATAAATGTTTGTTTACATAAAGTAACAAATGTGCGATGAGAGAAAATGGCAGTTTGGTATCATTGTTTCTCTGCCTTGACAGATACATGTACCTTGGTCTAAACATTAAATAAGGAAGTTTTATCACACAAGTTTAAAGTCATGAAACTGGTTGCATAATTGTGAGTATGACCTTGGAACCTTTTATGTGGGAGAAGATGCATATCATTCAGCTACGGGTTAAATTCACTTAACTAAAAGATGCAATGACAGAGCAAACGACAAATTAAAAAAAAATTTTAATGGTTGTTTTCAAATAAAA
Organism: Cylindroiulus punctatus; assembly: GCA_034695085.1. Taxonomy (NCBI): domain Eukaryota; kingdom Metazoa; phylum Arthropoda; class Diplopoda; order Julida; family Julidae; genus Cylindroiulus; species Cylindroiulus punctatus. The sequence continues at coordinate 45,606 of JAQFYZ010000162.1, read as the reverse complement.
AAAAAACAACTTCAAGGTGTTCAAGTCAATTTTTTTCCCCAAAACTTGCTTTCGCAAAGTTTGATAAACTTGTTTGTTACAGCGACAGTAGTGAAATTTCATTTTATGCAATGGCTGTAGGTTATATTTCATGTCCACTATAATTTTTAGCTTTCACTTCTACCAAAAACAAACAAGCATTTTTCATCAGATATTATATTATTCTGATATAAATGATAACAGTGCACCACATTTAAAAAAAAAATAAAATGTTGGGTTTAAATCTGTCAGTTGCAACTTAAAGTTGATGTAATCTCTATATAACAATGGCTCTATTTAGATAAATTATCAGATTAACCAATGTCAAACCAAATAAAATAACAGCTTTCACTAACCAGACTAGTGCAACTTGTTGCAAGACATAGTGATGATTAGATTTTGAAGAAAACTTTGGACTTTTCAAACTTTAAATATAAACCTAATCAATGTTATAGCCCTTAATTAACTTAGGTTGTAACTAATGCACTTTGCAGAACTCACAGTGCATTAAGAATTAAGAAAGCATTTTCAAACATACTGCACAGAGCTTAAGAGATTAACAGACTGTATTCATAATAATCTGAAACCCTACAAGTTATCAACAGAATCAGTAGTAATAATCGAGAGCTTTCCTGTTCCATACGAGGAAAATGAAAGCCCGTGCAAGGGTCAACTTATAAATAAGAACATTTCAACGACAAAGTAATACGAAGACAGCAATTCCTAAAATACACTATTTCACTTACATACATGTATAGTATAGCAACTACAAATGCTTCAAAGCCAGTTTATTTAGTGCAACTTAAACTAAATAAATATTTGCACACCTATTTACAATGGGTAAAATAGATTTTAATTTACTTGTAATACCATCGGAATTCAAATTTCTATTGTCAGAACAATCAATTAATGGGTGTATAGATGTAACAACATCATTCCTATGCATATGTTTACCCCTTTTTTCAGATAAAGAAACTTTATACATGATTGGATGTCATAAATTACATTTACTTTTCATTTTATCATTTCACTTTCAGTATATTTGGTCAATTATCCTCAACACCTGATACTGGGATTAGCAATGGTCAAACTTCGCAATCCAAGTTTACAATTAACGTGGTTTTTATTATCAAGTTGAAATATGGGAGCTGACAATGTTGAGAATTTTAAGTCGCAATGCTGTTTTTGGATCAAAGTTGTTTTACCAATTTCTGAATTTTTCAATAATGAATAATTAAAATTGTGTATATGTTAACAATGTCTCACTTTGAAGGTGTTCCACAAGAAGAAAATGTCACTATTTGAAGACATTTATTCTTATAGAACACATGAGTGAAGCAGTAGAATGGCACTTATTTACTGCCGTGTCGATGGATTTTTCAAACCAATTTGAGTTTGCGAAGGTTAAGACCGGCTACATTATGTTCCTAAATCTTATGAGACTTTTGACAGAAAGTGTAATTTAAAAGAAAAGCAATCACATCCTTAAGTTTAAACTACACGTATATGAATTTCAATACAAATTTATTAAATTTAGAAATGAATGTTGCACTAAACTATACATTTCAGATTTTCTGACATTACATACAATAACAAGAACAACATAATGTATTAGAATAAAAATTGCCCAATTTGAGATTTACCAACCTAAATATGATGGAGTCCAAATCGAATGGATATTCGATGATCCCAGTTGTTGGTACTCTCACTCTAAGGATATCTTGCTGATTAGGTAAGTAGCTAGTGTCAGCTATTCGGTCCACATCGCTTAAATAACTAAAAGAATTTTCCATGTACAACAGTACCAACATGTACCAACTTGACATATAATGGCTAGTTACAAGGTAGATATTGGACAAAAATAATAAAATAAATAGGCATACTTACTACTTTGCAGAGTCTGTGAGTTGATATTCCCTCCGCCTGTCATAGCATTCTTGAATTCCCACATCAGCCCATAACTGTTTGATGGCCTCAACGTAGGGCGGGTCAAATGTTGTTACAGTTTCATAATCTACTGATCGCACTAAACCTGCATTGTCCTAAGAAGACAGATTAGTGACAAATTAATGAATTTGGTTTTTTTGGGAGTGGAAATGTGGATTTATGCAGGCTTAGGCACTTACTAAGTTTCCAGGGTTCTTATATTGAATTTTTAGCATGTCCATGGCCTTGATCATGCTCTGCATAGCCATGAAAATATTTTGATAAACCAGTTTTGTAAAACTCTTCTTATCATCTTCAGAATAGCCAGTTCCGTGAATAATTCGCATCTGCTTAATAAAAGTACTTTTGCCTGATTCACCAGTCCCTGTGAACGGAAAAAAGGTAATTTACTGAGGATTTGAACGAATTTTACACCAGTGAGTAGCACATCCTCATGTTGCAAATACTTGCAATGGATCATTTGTCTTTATGCCTATATCCTCTTGAGTACTGGCCCATAGAACAGTGTCCCTTATAAGACACCGTTCTACAGGCCATGACTCAAGAGGATATGGTGCCTTATGATACAATTACAATACAAAAACGTTCTAGAGGGTATTTCCAATTCAGTTTGGTCTATACAAGAGTGCCAGAAATGAAGGCCAATTACCTAAGTTACAAGCCTAATTACTTTGTGTGATGATGGTTTTGTTGCCAAACAAATTAGCCAACTAGACTTTAGAATGTCAGGCTCAACTGGCACAAGTTGTACAGTATACGATATTGGTTCAAACGAGAGCCAATTTAAAATGATATACATGTAGGCCTACTACAGCAATCAATGTCTCGTGTTAGAACTGATATGCAGCAATTATAAACATCCTGCTAAGGTACTGACAGCATCATGCAAATTACACACATTTAATAAATTCACTTATATACACTAGTGTCTTCATGGTCCTTATGAGTTACAAACAAAAACAATGTCGATAGGCCTACTTTTAGCGTCAGATTATCAGTTTTTGTAGGTTGATATTCTAATAAACAGCTGAATAAAAAGAAAACTTAAAAGAGATGGGTCGACAATAATAGGCACACAAAGTGATTGGTACCAATGTCATCAAATGTTGCAGTTATGGGAATTTACAAACTGTTCAATCTGTTAAAAACATAGCTATTCGACTTTCTTCACCAACTGTCAAATAATAAAATTGTCAAGTACAGTTGATAAAATTATCAAACATGGTTTATAAGCATTGTTACTGTAGGCCTAAGTGCATTGCAAATTTTACAGTATATACTTGTAGGGTACACATTAAAGTCCTTGTAAAGTTATACTGTAATGATTTAGGAAACACCAAAACCCAACGTCAAAAAATTAGAGAATCTTTTTACATAAGAAAGTTGTCCAAGAAACACCTGTTAAAGGTGAATTGCAATATTGTGCAGAAAAACTTAATATGGTGACCACAAATTTCTGATTCCCTGCGTTTTCCAAGGTTAAATTATCATTTTTCCAGCTTTAAAAAAAATATATTTTAATGAATAGGCTAAATACAGTTTGTGCCACAATGTGGCACATTGGATAGTGGTGCCAACCCATGTGCAAATGGAGTTAAATCGCTCATAAAGAAAATTAATCACCTTAAAGGAGGAATTATTAGGTCATTCAATTTTGTGCTGATTTTTCCGGACTTATAATGAACAAAGGTCTGGGGCAGTTGATGTGGAGTGCACACAGAATTTTTGTGAGGGTGAAGCATGCAGTCCAACTGATTTTCAAAGTTAGTGCGGTAAAAATTTGGTTATTTGTTTCTCGTAACCAATTTTTGAATTCTGAGAACGCCTTGAGTGAGAAAACGCGGATTTCAGTAAACAATTTTATCAAAAAAACTCGCTTAATTTGAGACTAAGCCTTAAAACACAATAAATATAGAAGAAGAAAGCTGGGGAATTTAAAAAGGATAAACAATAATGAATTTTTGTCAATTTATAAGCAATTTCCAGAAGGGATAATAATGAAAGGAACTCCACAGACGAAAACCTACATTTCCGCAAAGAATGTGTTTGGTAATATTAATATTCATCATTGAACTTCGCTGGCAAAATTTCTTAAAAAACACATTGGGACTAAAATGATGGATTTTAATCCCATTCCAACACAGTTAGTATAAATTAGTGGGTATGTATGCACACATTTATCTTGCACACATGGTGCACACGCGAATTATTGTTCCTACTGAAAATCTCAAGATTCCAAATCAATATTTCCCAAGTTTTCCCTGATTTCTAGGTTTTTAGGTTTTGTAGTCACCATGGTAATAGTTGTAGATTGAGAGGTAAAGCATCAACCAAATTGCACCTGTTTCATATTAGAGTTTGTTGGCAATTGAACGAATCTCTAGCACTTGTGAACATAATGTGCCAATAGGATGCCAATGTGCAAATTTAAGAATATGGAATTTTAAACATGTACACCATAACTAACCTCAATGATAGAATAGCATGCACACACAATTTTTGCAAACCAGGATTCTTTCATTTGCATTTTGAAATCGGATATCTATTGTCACTTTAAAGTCCAAAATGCTGGAACGCACATGGAAGAGAAAAAGCACTTAGGGAAACTGTTCCCGTATGAATCTCCTGTTATCTCCTATGTCCCCCAACATAGGATTATTAAGCAGGAAAACAAACTCAGACAAGCTAGAATGCACATGGACAGTCATAATAATCAGTACAAATGCACAGGGTGGTACCAATATTTGTTATGATGGAGCTCAAACCCAACTCTCATAGGCCAATATAATAGACTACCTTCGCCACAACAAGCAGCAAGTTGCATACATGTAGGCCTACTGTATGTGGGTGTTTTAAGTGACCAATCAACATTCGTTATTATACGTTTATGGATAACCACTCGTTTTGAGAAAAAAAAACGTTATACAGTGTAGTTGCCTAATTAATGCCTCTAAAACATCGCCAATAGCAAAATTCGTTTACTTTCACAATGTCAAACTCTGAATTAAAGCCCTATGTAAATAATGCATTGACAGAATGTTACAAAATTATAAAAAAATATTCTTTTTTTACATGCAAATATTAAACATTTCCTTTCAATTGTTAGCTTTAATGTAGATCTATGTGACCATTTTTCTTGCTAGGGCAATTTTATGAATTAAATGACCTGCCAGGCTTAGGTCTGCAGTGAAAATTTATTCATTGCTGAGAGGATAAATGAATTAACATACGTGGCTGCCTGGCTGGGATTTTTCAGTACCATACATTACGAATTTGGTGGTGAATTCAATTTTTGGCTAATCATGTTTATGTAGCATTGTCAAAATAATATCATTTGACAATTTGTTGATTTTTCACGGTTAATTTATTTTCCATAAGCCTATGGACACAAATATGAATATATATAGTGTACAGTAGTACCGGTACCGTACATCTGTGATTACATGTAATGCAATGAAAGTTAAAATAAAAGCAACTGCAACCACGTCGGAGTAATGTCTGGGCTTTGAAGCTTGCCAACTCGATATATCATATTCGTAACATTCTCCGTTGGGAATCCCTCGTAATCTGGGATTTTTCTAGGGCGGAGGAAATACGTTCATTTATATTGAATGGAATGGATGAAACATGCACTTTTACGAGGAAACAAAAACGAATATTTCCACAAATAAAAAACGACTTTCCAAAAAGATCAAATCCGCATTTTCATGAATCACGGTTCAAGCTTCTTACGTCGCAGAATTAAATGTAAAATTTGTACTAAAGTCAATTTAAAGGGAATTCCAGCCTTGGATGAACTAGGCCTACATTTATATCAAGCTAGAAATGACAGACGAGTGAAAGTATCGCCGATAAGATTTCCGTACTGAAATCCGTTATGCAAAATAACACGTTCAATGATCGTAGGTACATGTAGAGTAAATCAAAATCAAAATAAACACGAGAAAAATACCGGTATACAACATGGCTGAATACCGTATCCAAAACCTGACGTTAGCTACAGACAAGGGCTAGAAACTAGGCCTAAAACAGGAGGTGAAAATTTACCGACACACATCCTTGTTTTGAACCCATTTAAGCGATTAGATTTTTAAAAGCAACTTACCCAACAGGAGGAGCTTAAGTTCGCGTCGAGCATCCCGTTTATCCTTTCTCAATTGTCGTTCAATTTCTTTATTAATTCTCATCTGCTCAATAGCTTCTTCACTCCGGCAACAGTACGCCATCTTGGAGTCTGACATTGGCCGCTGATGTCGGCTTGAAGCTGAGCTTTGCAATGCCAGTTTCACAACACTATTCCGGTGATGGTAGGTTCTCAAGCAACATACATCGAGTAAGAAAGAAATAAAATAACAAAATAGTTCACGACTAATTCCTCCGCGTAATCCCCACACTTCACTGTACGGAAATTCTACCTACTCGTTGGGTGTGGTGGGAGTTACAAGTCCTTATATGGATTCCTCCCACTTCATTAGGCAATTCAATTGCATTTGACAGCAACTTAGAGGGCTCGGAGGAAAAGCGGGACGACAGAAAACGATTCCGTGAAGGAATTAAAAGTCCCCGAATTAAAACAGACGTGGAGTTGCCACAATTAACGATGCATCGTCTATTATTCGACAAATCAAATAGGGGAGATGCGCATTGGCGTAACAGCCGAGAAATTATGGGATGGCAGCGAAAACGAGACCGGGCTGTAATAGTGACGTCACGGTCACGTGTATTGTCCACCTTTACACAACTCCTTGAACACCATGTTATCCATTTGCCGGGTGGCCGAAATGTAATTATGACTGGTGTGCAAATAGGTCCGAGGTCTGGGAAATTATTATCTACTATATAGGACTGATTTTTGAACCCCAAGGGGTGCGGCAATTAATCTAATAATAATAATAATAAATAATTCTTTAGTCATGCATGTAAACGATTTAACCTGACTTGAGTCAAAGTAGGTCAACTTTGTCAGACATTCGTTACACCAAGATTATATTTCTTTAAACCTGACTCGCGCACATGGCTGCTAGCCGGGCAGGATACAATATGCTAGTAATAAAAAACATCCAAATATAGGCTATTGTCATCACCTTACACCACCAAAACAAGTAAAAACAGGACCATTACTTAGGCAAATTTATTGATCACCCTGTAAACGATCAATTTCTGTATCACATCAGAAAAATTAATTAATGCACATTCCTTGACAAATTCACATATTTGATCACATGAGGTTAATTATGTCAAAAGATAATTTAAATTGTGAATAAGGCTGTGATGATGCTTGTGCAATGAACTGAAAAATGCCAGCACCTCGACATCACTTCTGTACAGATAACTGTCGAATCAATCAAATAATATAAAATATGTACAATCGTGCTGAAAAAAATACAAGGATGATATTACCATTAATTTTCTTCAGCCTACGTGAAAATATGAGGCTTTTTGATCTCTAGCATAAGCTAGGGAAATAAAATACAGTGTATATACATGTACGAGTTAATGTATACAGTTGTCTTTTGATAGCGCTCAAAATGGCCAATGCATTTGAGGAGGCTTCTTGTTCCATTCATGGCCATGCCAGTCATGTTGATAGTATCTCAAAAACATAATCCATTTCAATCCAATTATGCAATCACCCTCCATACAGTAGCAAAGATGCTTCTTTATGGCTGCATACTCAGTTTTTTGGCTTATAACAATGATATCCTAATAATCCCATAACTTCACTTTTTAATTGTCGACTGTGATGAAAATGAATCCAGGCGTTTTTTATATTCTGCGGCTTCGTGTTCTTTCATTCGGAGCTGTTCCTCATACTCCCTGGCTTTTCGCTGGGCTTCCTCTAGTCGTCTAGCCAGCTGTTCTCGATTCAAATTGGCAAGATCATCCTAATTATTAAATGACTTGATTAGTGACTTGAAGGGTTCATGTAGGCTATCATTGAATGCAGCACGTAAGCAGTTGGGAACCACCCAGCTATAAGATATGCATTTGCATTTAAAGTGCACATTGTTTCAATTTGCATATTCACGAAGACGAATTTTGAAGAAATAAAATAGTAGCATTTAGCAAGTTTCGAATCCCCCACCCTGCATATAAAGCAAAGGCACATACCAGGCAATCTTTCTTTTCTTCACTTTTCTTAGCCTTTTTTGCCACAGGTTCATCGCGAGATGTGTTCAGAGTAACACCCATGGTATCATCTACAAATTATAACATGAATGAAGTTAATGCTTGTCACCAAAGCAGCAATGATAGCAGCAGCCTTTAAAAGTTTCTGAAAAATAACCTGTGGGCTCTAAACTGGAATTTGACATGACAACAATTGGCCCATTGTTACCACCAGACACGAGAGATGGAATTTGAGATTGGTCAGTAACTATTGTGATGACTTTCTGTAAAAATAACAAAAATGTACATTTTCACAAATGTATCTTAGTCAACCTGAGAAAAGTATGTACCTGATTTCCCATATTTGCAACTACATTTTCAATAGTCTGCTCTAACGTTGGTGCTGGAATTTTATCTGTGGATTGAAGATTAGCAGCATTCTGTTTTTTCGTCCAGTTCAATGCAAGTTTCCCAGCTTCTAATCGACAACAAATTTAAATTAACATTCTACAAATGATACAATAACACAAAAATAATATATCTGAAAGTGTACCTGTTAGCGAAATAGTTTGCCCATTTTCCAGAGCTGAGGTTATGATGGTTGAATTATCACCCGAAACCATTGTAATGCCATGCTGTTCTAACCACTGAAGCGTTTCTGCTGCAGAAATAGCTAATAATTAATGCAAAAATAATAATCATTGAGTGTTAGTTGTAAAAAATGAACTGATGAAGAGCTCAAGAGACTTCTTTTTTTTTCATACTATTTCCAGCTTGAGATGTTAATGGTCCCATTGTTTCAGCCAACGCTGCTAAAGTTGCTAAAACAGATGTACTTCCTTGGTCACAAGATTCTGAAATATCAAAGGAAAATTTTGACCTCATGCCATTACTACCCTGTATGTAAATGGCTGAATCACTGAATTGATATTTTCACTAAAACAAGTTCCAACAAGCATATGATGTATAATAAAAGTAACCAATAAACTTCGTTTGAAACATAAAGACTGCAACTAACATTGCAAAGCGTTACAATTGGGAATCAAATTCTACATAATTGTCACCACAACATATATCCATTATTTTATATATAGTTAAAATGAAACATGCATTACCGTCATCAACATCACTGTCCACTTTATCATTTTTAATGTTTGACAGATTTGCGTGTAATAAAATTGGTCGTATGTGTTCAGCTTTGAGATTATTTGCAGTCGCGTGTAAGGCAACTTCTTCTTGATCGTTAACACTCATTACCAAGTCATCGTCGGTTACTCTACCAGTTGATATAAGTTCTGCGTTTATATCAGTTTCATCCACAATCGATCTTTTTGCAGTATGTCCAGTCGTCTAAATGCGTTAATAAAATTTGTAATTATAGGAATAAACAAAAGTCCAACTAAAAGCATATTTATGTTTACCGTAAGAAGCTGAACAATGTCTAATCTTCCATTGTCCAGTGCTACCAATACTGGCGTCTTCTCAAACTTGCTGCAAGAGTTAATGTCAGCACCATGCTCCAACAACAATTCAATAACAGAAAGATGACCCCTTTCTACAGCCCAATGTAATGGAGTCATTTTCAACTGTAATTAAATTCAGACATCAACAATGAAACATAGGTTAGCATGTTATTAAAATTATGATTTTATGGGTGAGGACTTGCCATATCCTTAGATTCAACATCAGCTCCGTTTTTTAAAAGTAGCTCAACGATGTCAGCATGTCCTTCTTGTGCTGCCATATGCAATGGAGTACGATCAACTTTGGTGCGGGCATCTCTGCAAATCCCAGCCCTAATTAAGACCTCTGCAGTGCTCAAGTGCCCGTAGTGAGCCGCTAAGTGAAGTGGTGACGTGCCAAGCTATAGCAAAATGAACATTATATTTCTGCAAATCAATACAAGCAAACAGGACCGGATTGGGCCGCTGGGATACCGAAAGTTTTCAGGCGGGTGATCATGGTAATTTCGTCATTGAGCGACTGGGCTTATATTTTTTGGTATACAAATGTATGTAAACATATAAATTCTTAAGGGCAATTAAGAACTCTTTAAAGTTTTCAACATGATATCTTCAGTTTCTTTTGCTGAATCTTACCCACCTCCCAACTAAACAGACTCCAATTTATCGTTTTGGTTGGCAGCCTGCCTAAATATGTACTAAAATATAGAATATGGCATTTTCTTACCCAATCTGTGGTAAAAGGTGCTCCATTGGTCATTAACGCTCTCACTTCATCTGTTTCTCCGAGTCGAGCAGATTCCAATAACTTTTTCCCCAAATCAACCAAAGACAACCCTCTTTCTGAAAAACAATGGACAAGGTAGACAATCAACTTCATTATGTTAGTAGTTGTACATGAAAATTAATAATGCAGGCAATTGTGTTCATGATTTTGGAATTTCTAGGTATGTTCTTCAGCTTCCATGTAGACATTAATTACAATATTAAATCATGACGAGATGGTGTATATATAGCAAACATTTAACCACAAACTGTTTATTCGACCATCAATTTCAGGACCATTAATTTTTATATTTCTATGAAAGCAACCATGAGAAAACAATGTTTGTTTTAGAATCATTTCCTATAATTGAATAGCTTTTCATTCATTTTGTGGATCTTATCAAATAACTCACTGTAATTGGGAGTGTTGTTTCAATGGATAAAATTGCCTACAAGTTGGAACTACGATTTGATAAATAGACATCATGTCTGAATGAAGGACTACCGAACTAAGAACTAACCACTTGATGGTTGATGAGCTTGCTTTGGTTGTAGAGACTCAACTGCTTCCAGCAGGATGATCCCGTCCATATCGCTTCCTGTAAACATCCGATTTTCTAAATATGTCGTAAAAGTATATTTCATAACAAGAAGAGCGCTCAAAGAAGTATGGCAAAGGTTTTTAATATCAAGAAATGCAACTACACATGTCTGAATCGTAATGCAACCAGCAATCTTCCAGGAGTCCTAATAAAATGGGGAAAATATGCTATGCATTCTATCCTATTCATCAATATATTGATTCACCTTTTGTCAAACTAGGGAATGACAACCTCAAAAAATAACATTCAACCAACATACATGGACCACCTCGTTGGCAAACAGATGCGTTTTTATTTTACATTTTGACTAACGATTCAATTCAACTCACAGTCAGCACCTGAGATGCCATGTGGTAGAAAATACAAAACCATTTGTATGGGCAATAGGAAAGTATCTATAATCCAGATATATAATAACCAGAAATTAATTTTGGTCTTGAATGCTAAAAACGAAATTATTCAAAAGCCCCCGAAATATAGTTGATAAACTGGTACATGTACATGTACATGTAGGCCCTGCCACTTTCTCTACAAGTTAGGCCTATGCGTATTTGCTTTAACAGTACGATTACACGCAATTTCGAAAGGACATGCATTCTACATTTACGTCATGTACGAACGGGAAACACCACGCATTTTTAAAATAAGAACTTGTAGTGGAGATGCGTTACACAAGTTAAGAGAGCCTCCATTATCTCGAAAAACATCACATTTGCCGAATCATAACAAGGACGCCATTTTTCTGGCTTCCGGAAGCGGCATGGACTCCAAGCGGAACCACATAATCAAGACACATGTAGCGACAAGTTTTATTCAATTTTGAAAAACTTTACTTACTTTTGACTTTGGTCTAACACCTGCGTTTTGCGCCACAAACCATTCAAGTTTCTGCATTAACAGCACAGCGATTATGTGTAATCACGAGCGGGTTCCCTGTTTCTCAGAAATCATGCTGTTCTTCGACCCACGACTGCCAGACTGACGTTTAGCCCTTCACCATCGTGAAATATCTGCTTCCATGAATCCACTTCGAAGCTGACCCAAGACGTAATTCTCATTCGGTTATGAATTACAGAAGAATATGGCAATCATAAATAAAAATTGAGTGAACGTAAAGTAGTTTTACCGCGGATTATTTGTTCGCCCGCTGAGAGGAGTAAAACGCTCAAGGTCATTTCACCAAGTGGTTTCCTGGGCAAATTAATGCGCGCTAATGGCGCCCGCGGCTTGTTCGTAACAGTTCGTTCGTCATGTTGTCCGGCTGCAATGGTATATACTGTAATTTGTCTGCCTATATTTACTCTAACATTTCGTCAATTATTTAGGAAGTGTAGAACGACACTACTTTGCGATTAGAGATACAAAAAATTCGGGAATTGGCGTGAATACTTTTGCAAGGACTTTTTTTTGCCAATCACCTGTTCCTCTACGGTTCAAATTCCTAGCAGTTGACCTCCATGTGAGGGTGACCTCTCAGGTCAAAGTCTCCTCACTCATGGGACAAGGTTACCCAAGGATTCAGCTCGGAATGAACAACCATATGGAATAACTAGTAATTGACTGAAATAAATTGTAAAAGTGCTGAAAACGTGTATCCAGTTATCTAAAGAGATAAGAGCTAGCATTTACGCTTTTAGTTAGATCCATATCCCCAAAGCAATGATAGTCATCTATGGTCAAGTTGGTCACGAGAACAGCCAGAATTAAACTACATACTGTACTTGCCATAGACGAGATAGCCGACCGATTCTCAATCCTGGTTGTCTCTTACTATATAGTTTGCCCAACTGGGGTCCCCAATGATTGAGATGTATGGCATAATCTTTTGCAATGATAGGGTAATTTACATGTAGATACAGTAGGTCAGCAATGGTGATTGACTATTTTTAGTTGTAAAAGGGATGATAAATTCAACACATGGGTAGTGGACCAACATCTGGATCCCCCAATAGTTACACCTACATGTACATGTACTGTATGTCCAAAACCCACTTTGACCGAGTCTTTTTATCGAAGTTTGCAGACTGACTGGCAAGTTGATCAAATCACTAAATTTCAACAACTTAACATTTTCAGTTTAAATGAACATTTTGGAAACATTTCCAATTCACTAAAAATGGATGCATTAGAGAAAGTATTAAATACATACAGAGGACGTGATCGGGCCATTCGAACAACTAGCTACGCATGCTTTCTTCTATCTGGTCTGCCGAAAGGCAGATCAAAGGAAAGGCTGTGCATACTAGGTACGCAGCTAAGTTCATGCCGCACAGTGTTGCGGCTTTTTGATGACCTGTCCATGTTAAATTACAACATACAATATGGATTTGGCAAGCAGGTAGGACTCAATCAATTAAGTATTAACGTTTCCAAACCCTCTGTTCAAAATCCCTTCATTGAGTTTCAGGAGGAAGACAGGTTTACAAGATGGTTGTCAGTTATTACAAATGTAGTGGACCAGTTATTTTATCCCATTGAACATATTGCATGGGCATCTGATCAACAGATTCTACACTTAAACAGTTCCACCTGGTGGTATTCATCCACTTTCCTATGGCTTCTTTCTCTTTATCTTAACATATTAAAGTAAGCAAACTTAAGTGCTACTCTGTATATAATTTGCATTGCCACTTCATCAAGCTACTTAATCCTAGGGTTATTCGTTCCTTATTATTACTGCAACGGAAGAAATCCACACTCAAAAGTCAAGATTTCAGGTAAACAATCAGTTTGAAGTCATGTGATTTTACAATCAAATCCAACTGGACTAATATTTTTTGTACGTGCAGCTCAGAAATGCTAGAGAAAATTCACCAGAACATGCTAGTGGATTTGCTCTCAATCCTGGAATATGGAACAGATTTGTGCAATGCAATACACTGGATGCCAAAGTCATTTTTATGGGGTGGAAAGTTACATTTGTGGCAAGTGGGTTTATTGGGTTTGGTTTCATCATTGATAGGAAGCTATAAGATGGTAAAGCTGTCAAAGTAATTTGCTATATGCCTACTGTAATGACATGCATTTCAAATACTTGTATTAATGAATGAACAATAAATCTTTGTAAATTCTTTAATTTAGCAATGTAAGCAAGAACAGTATATCATTCAAGATGCACTGTATATAAAATTTGCATAGCAGCGCATTATCTTCAAAAAAAATCTTAACAAAAAAAATTGTACGATTCTTACAACTAAACAACTATACCAGTTTTATACAAACTCAAAATAAGGTATTGACATTTTTTAGAACATTCCGTGGTCAGTCAAAGTCGGTCTCAGTAAAGTCAGTCATGTGTCAGTGGCAAATTTCTGCCATGAATTCAGCTGTCCTGTCCAGATGTTTGTCTTAAAATTGTGCTTAAAATGGAGTTCCATCACAAACTGTTTCAGTTTCATTATCGTATGGTTAAAACATGTTGGTAATGGCACAGAAATTTGAAGGCTTTGACGTAATTGTAAAACTAAGTGTCGATCAATCAGCAGAGAGCTGAGTTCTGCAGCATTACTTTAAAATGTTATGTAGGATAGAATTAAAAGATTTAAAACAATTTGCTGTGGTTAATTTGATATTAAGCTAGTTAGTAAAAACATGAACACCAATTATTGGGTAGGGAAGTCTTAAAAAAAAAATTACAGAACACTAGCCGAGCAGTGTTGTTCGCATCTAAGTTTGCTTTTCAAAGAAAAATAAGGAAACGTTACCAATGCATTTGGGAGCTTTCCTGAGTATATAACAAACCACTTGGTGGTAAAATAAGATATGGTCTGCTTTTAGCATTGGTCAAAGTAATTAAAAATAAGCACGTTTTCTAAACCAACCATAATAACCAATGTAGATATTAACCAACAGTACTTCATAAACATTTAGCAAACAAAACAAGGATGCGTTCAAGGGGATGGCGTTAGTAGTTCTTTCAAGGCAATGCCATCTTGGCATTTCCTAGATTATGAGCTTGGCTCCTCATAGTAACAGAGGAGCTGTAAGTGCATGCCCATTTGCTCAGTTGATGTTAATGTAAGGCAAACTCACTTAAATAATTCGTCTGGATTAAAAAAAAAAGAACTTACAGCCAGTCTAGTTTGTCACAGATAACAATTCTTATGACTATCCCCTAGCGACTGGCACCATTGCCTGACTTGCTATTTCGCATCAATGGCTTATGGTGGCAAAGGGCATCAATTGAATGCTGCCACTGCCAACAACTACGACAAAAGTACTGGAAACAGACTGTGTCCCTGCAAAAATACGGTCCCTGGTGGTTGTTACATTGAGAACATGGAGAATCCTCCAAGTATGGATCTACTTGCACCTGAGAGAAATTGCAAATTGTCAGCAAATTTTCACTGCTTTTTGAGTTTACTACTCGACCTCAATTTATGTTTAAAATCTGACTATCACGAGAAATTTTACTTACTTTTTTGGTAAATTTGGGAGTTTTAATTTCAATGAAAGCAGCAGATACCGCTTTCATGTAACTTTTGTTGTTGTTGAACGTAACTCTTCCAGATCCTAGATAGAGACAAAACAGACAATTTTAGCCAAGTATTGGAGGACTTTGGTATAACTTGGAGACAATTGTTAGTTTGATCCACTTTACTTACCAATTGGGTATTTGTGCTTATCTGTATCAATTCCAGCATAAACAACTCCTCCAAAAAGGTCGTTCATGATATGAGCCAAACCATCTGCTGTCAACATTCCATGCAATGCTCCTACAAATATTGTCTTGTTGGGATCCAAGCGTTGTGAAGGCAATTTTACGTAATTACTATCACTGATGACCCAAGGAATGACTTGAACCTTCCAAATAGATGTGAATAAATTATCAAAGCGTCTATAAACCTTTACAAAAGTTCAAAGAAACAGGCAAATACCTCTTTTGAACGCATTCGTCTACTGGAAATTTTAAAATACCAATTTCCACCATTACTAAAATCGTGTGTGCATGCTGATAATAACGCCTTAACATGTTTCTCAGATTCAAATAGTATGTAAACGTATCCTGCAAGTAAATTTTTACAGTTTGTCAAATTAATTTTTCGTGAAAATTACGTTATACAAGTGTCAAACATCAAGTCTTACCTTTGGGAGGGTTTGGAGAGTTCTCTTTTCCGGGCCATTCAATTTTGATAGGGCCAAAAGGTTTAAATGCATTCATTAAGGCAGCTAAATGAGGGAAGTCAAGTTTACAAAATTAGTTTTTAACTCACAAGTTCTCCTTTAATGAAAGGAACTGGTGTCTTTACCTTCTGTAATGTCCCATGGCACACCACCTAAAAATACTTTACTAAAATTGGCAATTGTAAATTAGCTTAGTGATATAGGCAATGCAAATATTCAAATAATTTACTTAGTACATACCAAGAATAAGTAGGGTTTTTATTGACTTTCAGAGGCAAATGTCCACTCCATGTACACGTGGCATCAAAAATAGCTGGAAATTCAAATCAAAGTTCAATCATGACAAAGATGTCATTGAATCTGAAATGTCATGTCAACAAACTCTTGACATTTAATTTCTTAAGATTGTGTGCAAGCATCTGTTATAATGATCTTTGGTCAAGTTAATAGGTGTGAAGATTGGCAGATTTAAGGTGATCCACAGACTAAGCTCTTACCCAGTCATAGAATTTCATTACTCACCAGCAGCATTACGATGCAAACGTGCAGCTCTGTCCAAAGATGACATATCTTGAGTTGGGGGTGCAAGCATGGAGTTTATGGTCGTCCAGCGGCGATCCAACAACCCAGCACTTAATGCAGAAACGTCATACTCGGAGCAGTCATTAAATTGCGAAAATGGAAGTTGTAGGGAATTTGATGGCGGCGACACTGTGTGTGACGGAGTTACCATCGATAAGTTAGTCTGAAATACAATTAAACGTTGTAATCCTATATCTAAGGAAATTAAAAACTTTCAGAAAATTTCTAGTAGATACCATTATATCAGCAATTGTGCTGTCCACACTGCTAATACCGCTACTTTCACTGCCTGTAGGAGAGCCACTGCGATAGTCTAAATTCCTACAGCCAAATAGCAGCGCATTATCCAAATTGGAGGTTCCACTTGAAAAAAAATTCATGATTACCAATCTTATTTTTACATTGCACTAAGGACCTGACAAACTGCACCAATATTTACCCTTGGAACGGAGAGCCACGGATTGCACGATAAGTGCTGAAAGTGGGAGATGACGGAGGGGACAAAGATCCCATTTTGGTCTGTTGTATCATTTTTCCAAATTGGTTACAGTAGTCCGAGTACCTGTTGCTATTGTTAATGGGCATGGTCCGCATTTGACCCAACATTGGAGAAGTTTGGGTCATTGGCGATTGCAGACCATAGCCATTGCCAAAACTTTGCGATCCTATGGGATTTTAAATTAAAGCATTAAAAGCAGCTTGTATAAAACTTGTTACAATTTGATACTATGGCAAAAGTCTTGAGAAGACATTGGAAGGCTTACTGCATCAGCAATCCAAACAATTTTACAGCAGTATCAAACCTGTGCAGTAACGTAGCACTGTCAATCCAAGCACAAAGGTATTTTGATCAGTTTCCTCATTGGCATATTGCCAACTGTTCATCGGTGAATGTATGCTTCAGTATTGTCTTCCATGATGGCAAACTTTGAAAACTGAAGTACCTGACCAAAGGCTAACCCAAATAGAAAGTTTGCTTGGATTGGCAGTACTTTTAAGTCAGGTTTGCTTCACTGGCGGAAAACCTCGCAGGTATCCATTCCTATATAATGAAACCTGCTCTTACCAGTATAAGAATTCAGGATGGAGTTCAGTCCAAGTAGTTCTGCAGCACTTGCCATGTCTGTTATGATCAGATTAAGAGGGAAAATTATGACGTCACCAAAGTAATAAATTAGCTTAGGTAAGAACACGGATTTTCAGGACAAAAAAACTGGAATGGAAGACAAAGAGTACAAAGTGTGAGGCGAGGTGGAGTAGTGCATACGAGGAAATTTAGTTCGATAAAAGGGGAATATCAAGGGCACATATTCTACAAAGACACGTTGTGCAAATTTTGAGAAACTTGATGAAGACTAATCAGTCACTCATAGGCAAGTGTGCAAATGAAGTGATGGGGCAGATTACATCAGGATCCAGCATGTTTTTAGAACCTCACCTAGTAAGGTCAGGGGAATTAAGGCACGATAGAAGAACCCTGACATAGATCCCAAGTAAGACATTGCTAATAGACCAGAATAGGACTTTCCAATAACATGGTTTACTGAAATAAGGCTTTCTATTTTTGTGATGTCTCCATTGCTTCACACCAAACTACACTACAAGTGCCAACAAGATGCAATGCTCATCTTTCCACACTGGGTATTTCATTTTGCAACCTTTCATCAGAGTTCAGGATTGTGACATTAATTAAAGAGTGCAGTGCTGAGACATTTCACTACATGCACACGTTTGTACCTGGTGCATTTCCTTTCGCAGTAACTGACTGATCACCACAGTAGTTAAATTCTAAAGAGTTATCAAGTAGGGCGTTGATGCGTTGGAAGATTTCGTAGTTGCATAAATTCTGGTTTCCATCACCACCGAGACTTCCCTGCACCTTGTCACCCAATAGGTCGATACCAGCACCAGCCTAGTTGTAACAAGAGTAACACGCAGGCAACTTTGTTAAAGACAGCAGGAACCAATCAAGTGTCAAAAATACATTGCCTAATGGTATCTATCTTTTACTTTCAAATATTGACATCAGCAGGATGTTTTTTCAGGATTTGAAAGTTTTGCAAACTAACACAGGTCAAAGTCGAGCTCATCGAATCGAGTGGTCAATATTAGCGGCGTGAAAACTTGAAAAATTACAAGCAATGGACAAGGATAGCTCTTGAAGAAATTTTGATTTTATCCAAGGAGTTCCATCATTTGAAGGAACATGGTGTGGCCTGGTCGAGAAATTGAGCGTCCCTCACTTTCCAGGTTTTAAAACAAATTTCCCTGACCACCCAGTCCGCTGAAAATGCATAAATATAATGCAAACAAGGAATTCTATTAATTTGTTGAATTCGCTTGACTTTGCCAGATCAACTTAATCCGATCAAATTAACCCTTCAATATTTACTTAGCGAGCTTTTTGGCTAACATATCCCACACCAACGAAGTAATGACATCAGATCCAAAATTTCAAAGATAGAAATAATCTACAATCTTTTGTACAAGTCAAGATTAAAGATTTTTCCTGCATCATCAGGTTGCAGATGTCACAGCACTAGATTTCAGTCAATCGCCAATACCGTTGAAAAGATCCACGCGATTTCACTTTGGATTGAAAGATTTATGGCATTTTGTGATGAAGCTTGTGCACCAGGAAACAATGCAGCTTTATTACATTTAACAGGTAATGCTAGCAAAAAAGTGGGAATGCATATAAGCGAGAGTGCAAGTATTGTCGCGGGGAGCTGCAAGCAGACTGAAAATTGACCCATTTTGAATATGCACTGGCAGAAACTTTAGTTTATGTAAATTGGGCCATTGTTATTGACCACCTAGACAAAAATGAATTCCAAGTTTAATATAATTCGTATATCCTTTTAGGCAATTCAGCAACCCCATTTTCCGAACAGAATCGGGTGGGAAACTGTTCAAATTTGATAAAATGTAGCTCTGGAAGTGCCAGCAACACTGATCATGGGAAGCGAGAAAATGTAGGAAGCTTAGTGGAAAATTCAACGGATAATTGTTGTGTGCAAACACATACAGTAGGTGTCGGAAATTGCTACAACTTGTAGAGTACAATTGAAAAGCCAGAGAACCACTCGTGAAAGCTGCGTATTGTAGAAGGTGCCACCACAAAAATCTGCATTTGAATAAAATATTTAAGATGGTCAATAAGTAGGTTAATGGTACGCATACAGAAACCAGTTAATGAAACTAGTCTAGAAATCTTCACTCAAAGATTATTCAACTTCCCAAGACGAAAAACAAAAACAAAAAGAATATTTGTATTTTCAAACTAGCATAAAAACTGGACGCTATCTGGCAGATATAATATTGAAATTAGTTTGCTTGGTAAGCTACTCAAATCGGAGTCGATGGACTTTCTAAAGTAACGAAGTAAAGACTAAAAAACCAGTTGGCAGCGTAATTGGGGTTTTTAGTATAGCCAATGCATGAAATTCAGGTCATATGCCTCTTTCCCTTCTTTCAGAAAAAAAAAGTTATCAGAAATGCCTTCTTCACTTTTAATTTAATCGCTCGCCACTAATTTTATTGCTCGGAGGCAATAAAAAGTAAATCCACCTTTATAATAATTGTCGATTTCTGCGATGTAAACGTTCGATCAGTTTACATTGCTCATCGGGATCCGAATCTCACTTCGATCTGATACCCACTATCGAACTGGTACCCGTATTGTAAATTTTTTTCTCAAAAAACTTATCAATTTGTCGTTATTTCGAAGTTACCTGTATGATCTAAATTTAAGTTTTTAGGAATTAGATGGACGCGCAGGTTGCATTGTTATCATTTGCGAGCTGTTAATCCTGGCATTCGATTAATATACCAAGCCGAATTATAAACATCAACTGAAGTTAAAAATTCATTTAGAGCTTAACAGTGTGAATATTACTGCCAAGTCTTCCTCAATTTTAATTCATTTCTTTCCGAGAATATCGTGAGAAAAACTAGCGTCGATAATTCCTAGCACATCAAATTTAGACATTTTTGGTTTATTGAAACTTCCGATTTCGTTCATTATCCTTCGGCGAAGCATAACTTCAAAACAACTTAATTTTGCACACGCGTTCATTCATGAGCGAAGAAATTGTTTTCGAGTAATTTCGCGAAGACCACGCACAAGAAATTTGTTGAGCGTTTTTTTTTGCGTTATGGATTCTAAGTAGCAGCAAAAAGCATTAGTTTGGCTGCAATTTTTTGCTCCCTTTTCCTGCGTACGCATACATGTTCTGAGGTGCAAACTAGCATAACAAATTGCAAAAACAAAATCGTGAGACGAGATAGTATAAGAAGTTTAAAAACCCTGCCTGCCAATAGCCCATTTCCAGAAATCATCGACCCTTGGCATACATGTCTACATCTGAGAAAAAGCGCAGTAGCTCAACTCCGAACGGGTAAGGTAGAATGGCAAAAAACTTTACTGCAAGGTGAAAGGAGGACTTCCCTCCGAACTGGAATATAGTTCATTGCGTTAGTCACGGATGGTGATGCTGCAACGAGGTTCATTATCTGTAATGAATTTTTCGCAGTTTTATCTCCCAATCATTAGGCTGTGGCCCATGCAGCTTAAGATTGTCCGCTTAGTTTTAATCTGCCACAATTAAAAATCTGCACTTGTTTCGCAGCCAAATTGGTTTCCTCGGGTTACGACACACGGGTACCAACGCACTTCATTTAAGCCGAGCCAATGACACTTCCCAGTCTCCGATGCCTCGTAATATTTCAAATTCGCTAAGAAGCCAACTTTTTCGAGAATCTAGAACGCAGTTTACAAAGGCAACTACAGACCGGTGCGTCATCTTTGGGAACTTCAGAAACCAGCATTTTTTATGGACAATGAATCACGTTGATCTTGTCTGAATTAGGTTGGCCAGACCTAAGACTGATGAATTTGAAATTCTGCGAGTTACTCTTTAGTTGCAATTAACGAAGGAGAAAAATTGTTAATTTAGGGACATTTCCAGACACCCGAGCAATATTTGGTAGACCACTCAACAACAAGATTATGACAATATTTGAACGTCCCCTATCGATTTGAGGGTCGAACCCATGCAGCCCATTCCTTCGGGCGAATATTCTGCGATAAAACTGCACTTTTCAGAAATGAAGTCAAGTCAGATAGGAAAACCGCTTATGCAAGATGCGACATTCTGTCGCTCCTAAATTTACACCATGCAAGTTACCTTCATGTAAATTTGCATGATTTTCAGTCTGTCACCTAGTAGTGACACGTTGCAGAACACCAAGAATCCTGCTTCGAGTGTGTGGTCTATCAAAGTTTACAAATAAACCAGTTTAAACTGTTTACATGCTATATATTGGTTCAGATTCTGAAGGGATAACCAGCCCACCTATCCGAAGCCCCCTTTAGCTGCTTTAATTTACTATTCACCGTTAACAGGTACATCAGCAGTCGACTAATTGTCCGTGCGACGTGTCATTATCACACCCCTTAGTTAGCCTCGGCTCTAATTGCCAAAAAAAAAAAAAAAAAATTGAATTGATATTGCCGTGTCAACGTCCAAGTGGCTTCTTCGTGCCCGGATCAAGGTTCTTAAACTCGCGCAGAAAATACGGGAAGCCAATGGTCAAAACTGGCGTGGTATATACCCTTCCCTTTTTATTGCTAATATAGGTTATTGAACCAAAAAAAGTGGCCGGCGATATCTTGCAGTGTGCATTCGAGGAACATCGTCCGCACCTGAAAGCGAAACGAGCCCTCATGATTTCCCATCGAGCCACATTAATAAGTAAATCATTTCAATCCAGGCGCATTAGCCAAAGATCGTGTTGACGGAAGTAGAAGTAATACACAATGCGACTAATGACCCGCATGTGAGGGAACCCATTCTTAGGTTTGCGCTTTTAAAAAAAAAAGTTAGGATTTGACCCTCGTCCCACCCAATGCCATTAATTACTCGTGTCATGATATTACGAGGCGTACACGTAGTCTGTATCGCACCATTTTGTTCTGCAACCCAGCAACAGTTTGGATAGTTTCGAGGAAATTTATGCATGTCACTAACCTACATAAGTTTTTTGCCCACGAAAATCAATGTTACACAAGATTACTTCGGTGGAGGAAAAGAAGCCTATATTTCACCGTTGTCCCGCGACTCCTGTCATGGCTGGGACAAGTCAATTCCATTCCGAAGTATTAATTTATGACTACTGAAGAACTAAGCCGATGGCCTACATTTAGTTTCCCCTGTAGTATACGAAAGGTGTTGGGGACGTTCAAATAATGTCACTTTCTCGATTTTCGGACACCTGCGTGTCGCAGGTGTCACCATTTCCAACCCTCTTCCCATGATGTCATTGATTAAAGTCTTAGAAATTTTGTGAAAAGGAGATCAACGAGTTAGCGTTGAGAAGTAATAAAGCCACTGATACGAGAAAACCGCAGACAGCACCTTAAGGTAATACTTGAGCGTCCCTAGAGACGTTTCAAGTTTTACGACTAATTATTGAAGGGAGGTGGAGGCCAACTTGTGTCATCATTCCAACTGTAAAACGTTGGGGTTAGGATCATCAGGTGTGAGCCAGTTTTGTAATATTGGCGTTTCATCGGATATAAGACACATGCCGATTGCTGACACGTGTTCAGTATAAATTCTGCAACTGAGCACTTCGACAAAAAATCTCGCAAGTTTCCGGACACCCCATTTCTCTAGATTCGCTTCAAAGACTTCCTCAAATTGCCAGGAAACTTAGTTCGCACCGGCATTCGTTAAATCCTAATCTAAACAGATTAAATTTGTAAACATGGCCCAGAAGTGCGCACCCTGGAATTTCGTACACACTTTCGAAAATTGAGCCCTTGGTCAGGTACAACATTTCGTCCCATGAATTATAGCATTATCAAATTCAGCCAACTATGGCTAGTCTTGTCATAAATTGAAACTCGAAAGAAACTAGTCAATGCGGCGGAAGCAGCGATGAAGGAGTTGTCAACGGAAACTTCGAAACTAGATTGAGATAGGGGGGCGTGTAGCTGCTGGTCGGTGGTCCCAAACTATTTTGGGCCTCCAACAAATCTCCCAAACGCCAGTGTCCCATCACTGCATACGCCCACACTTTGGTCAATGCCCCTACGATTGCATCGAGAGATTGTCCCCAAGGGAGCGTACATAAATTACATCACCAGCTAAAGGGGGGGGTTGATAATTGGTTAAATGTGGTTACAAGGGGGGAGGGGGGATGTGCTTGGTGTTTACTGTAATCAGGAAACATTCAGTTTCAGATTGTTAGACAAAGTAGGCACATTATCAGCAAAATTTTGTGTCAACTAACTTGTAAAAATTAAAGTATCAAAACTCGCCAACTTGGCTGGTCTGTAATAAACCATTAATTCCACAAAACATCCAAAGTGCCACTGGAAACGTCATGAAATTGAAATGACGTTTCCAGTGGCACTTTGGACGTTTTGTGTACGTTTTTATCCACCTGATGAGTCCATAGCACGTGGACGAAACGCGTCGTGGATAATTCGTGCTTACTTGTGACTGTAAAAAGGAATTGATGCAACTAACTTGTCATTTATTTCTTTAGAATTATCAGGTTCCATTAAATGCAGATGCAAAAAGTCTAGTGAGTACTGATGTCAATGAAGGACTGCATCTCACATGGAAAAATTATGAATGAAGTTGTTAAACATGCACCTGTCAATTTTTTAGAGGCAAAGGGAGGTAAACTAAAATGGTGACGTAATTTTTAGGGGTAGGGGTAGGGATGTTTGTTACACAGTTACAATTAGGGGGGTGAAAATGAGAAAATGTGGTGACGTAATTTATGTACGCTCCCCAAGACGAGCACGCGTACCACTGCCACGGTCGAGACTGCGAATTACCGAACTGTTATTGCAATTACGATAATTGCTTAATTACGGCTGCACGAGCCGCTAACCCACTGCCAGGAAGGCCAGGTGAGATTGGTGTAGGGTGCCAGGGTGTCGCTGGCAGAGGGTTGGTGGAGTGCCACAGATTACCATCCCAAGAAATCCACCTAGCTTTTTCCGATTTCAAAGTGATACAGAAACAGTGAATAGAGAGCGAACGGGCCGCTGCCCTCTACCACGTGGCCTATAAACCTAGTAGGCTGCTTGTCGTCGCCCCCGTGTTTCTCCCAAAACAATGTTTCGTTGTTGCAGGTACACAAGCGCTGCTGCCTGGTGGAGCAGAAAGCGTGTGCACTCGCTCCGAATTTCATCGTGCATCGACACCATGGGAAAGCAGCCATTTTTTGCCATCACACCCCCCACCCCTAAAAAGCTGCCAGTCCAGCTGGTGGTCAACTACGACGCATGCCACGGGAAGGGCCCCAAAAGCGAAAAAAAAAAAAAAAAAATTGTCGGGAAAAGTTTCCAACATCGGAAGGGAAAACTTTTCGCCGCATTTCGAGCAAGTTGCGCAGAATGCGAGGAGCCCAGTTTCGGGAATGCGGGGGGCAACGACCCTCGTAACGCGGCTAGCCATTCCTCCAAATGGTTGGCATGCAAATAAACCTGTATTAAAACGGCATTAATTAAGAGGCCCGACTGGCTACCTGGTACTTTCAACTGTGCCAATTTAAATTGAAACCAATTTGCTGACTTTGTCGCGTGACTGTGGTTGGCGAGTTGGTTAAACTGGGAAACGCGAACTCGTATAACAAACTTTATATCGTCGAGAAGTTTTACGAGAATTCGTGCAAAATTAGCTCGTAGTCTCATAGGCTGCCAGACCACGTTTCAGGCTTTCAGCACGTGTCCCATTCAAATCGAACAAAACATATTTTCGGGACCAGGAACGTGAAAAACGTTTCTGATCGTACGAAATGCAGAAGTCGCGCTTCGGAGGGTGAAAATGACACGAAAATCGGGCGAAAACCGTCGAAATATGGACGAAAAAGCGTCGGGCCAACCCGCATATGGCCCCGTTCTAGAACGCAGCAAACCCAAGTTTTCGTCGGATGATTTCGGGAAAAAATTAATGAGGGTAGTGGAAGAATTGATTAAAAGCTGGTCACTTACTGGCTGGACAGGCATCTCCGGCGTGTTAACGAAAGTAAAATTGAGCGTAAAATGCCAACAGTGACGGAGAAAACGTGGTCATAAAATGCAGCTCGCCCACAAATTCCCTCTAATAGTACTGCAGCGTACTAAAACCGAATGAGGGGGTCTGGCGGAAGCGAACAGCTGAATACCTAGCTTCAATATGCTCTGACCATGCGCCCCTGGCGGCCCCCCTCTATATATATTCGTCCGTGCAATATTGGGTGTGCAAATTTACATACCTGAAAATGCGGACTAGATGGCCATTCGACGATGCGTGCGGCGTATCCAACAGATCGTCTGCAAAGAAAAACGCAGCTGCATCGGACGTGCAGAGGGGAGCAGCAGCACGTGGCCAGCCTGGCCTCTGATTGGTCGGCGCGGGAGGACATTAGCCGCAATCCCCGAAATTACGTCACTTCCCCCCTCGAATTTGCATGGGTGCCAACGAGTGAAATGTCGATCATGGCCGAAGGCGTCTGGAATGAACGAGAATTCATTTTGAAGGCGTTTTCCTTCTCGCACCAGCGGTCGAGGAATGCGCACGTGGCGCATCCGCTGTTATTATGCGCGGAATTCGCGATAGCGGCAATACGAGCATGCCGCGAACAATGCGGAAAATTGGCGAAAGCTAGAATTACCTGATGTCCACTATTGTTGCATTGATCGCCGCATTGCGCTATTGGGTTTAAAGGTCATCTACCGCCACCACGTGGAAACCGCCGCAGCGCCGTTGGCTTAGAAGCGACAAACGCGCCAATTTCAATTTTCAACTATGTAAAAATGTAAAAATACGAAGTGGTGGAACTGGGTAAAATCTGCCGACCAATAGGGGCCAATCGCCTGTTGGCGATTAATTTAGCCTAGTTGCGTACAATCAATGGACTTTCACCGACGCACCATGCAAGCGCTAATCGACAAGCCACGTCTCTCTGATTGACTGACATCCAGTTCCATCACTTTGTGGTTCTACTATAGAAACTTTGATCAACGTGATTACCTTGCGATAATCGATTATAAAATATTACATAATATTAACATCATAATTTGTGTTTTCTCTCATTTCCAACGTTGAACGAGTAACAATGAGGGGGCGTGGCTTTTAAGTTTATATCCAACATTCTTGATCCAGTTCCACAAAAATTGTCGTCTACAGCAGGTTTCTGTTTTCACATTAGTCACTTGACTATTATTTTGATGGGCATTTCTGATGTCGTTTTTATTGAAAGTATTTTGGTCAATGATGACATGGGGGAGGAATCAGGGTTTGAAAATCAAGTGATGCCAATTTTGAACGTCCCAACAGTCATATTGGATGCAGCATGAATGCAGTGTCATTTCGTTTGATCAATAAGTTGTTTGGTTATTTTATTAATATATGTAAGTTATTGTGGTATGTTCCATCAATGTTTACTAACAGGGAAAACTTTCCTTTCCTGCCAAGATTAACTGAGAAAAACTAAAGGAAGCGTTAACTATCTACATGCAAATGTTGACTTTGCTATTAGTATTATCCTGCTTGCTTAACCTGTTTTCAACTAGCTTCTTTTAAAGAAACTGAACTTCTATACCTATTCTTCAAGGCACTAAGATCACAGCTGTATAGTAGAAATTACCACAGATTATTACGCTTAATTAAAGCTAAACGATTCAAAAACATTTTCAGTTTGAAAATGCAGAATTCAATCATGTAACACGTAAAAAGTCAAGCTAGCACGAGTGACAATTAAATCATCTCCGAATCGATGAAATGCCTATCCAATTCCGAATTATAATTGGGACAACCTCTAATCTGCCATTGAAACATTTCCTGTTCCAACATAAAATAATAACGCGATTATAGCAAACAAGATATATTCGAACGAGTCCTTTTCTTAGGTTGGTATAACAATTTTATTCATTTGAAACACGTGCATTAGAAAGTCGATGATGAATTCTAAATGAGCAAACTAAATCAAAATTATTTTCAGTCACGCAAAATTACTTTTTCTTTTAAATCCATATTGCATCGCATATAGATAAAAAAACAAACCTTTCCTCTTTTTACGATTTGAGATGTCCGCAAATGCCCGTGCACGTACATTTTTTAAACAAAAAGTGTCACCCCTGGCAGTTATTATGTTTTTTTTCTCTTAAAAATGCATGAATGTGTGAGCGATTAACTTCATTCTCGATGCACCAATACAAAAAGTCCTAAACAGCACAGCACTGCATACTGAAATTAAAAGGATGTAGGTCAAAACAATGCTCTGTTAGTAATTATGGGTTTAAAGATGGGATATTGCAAATTCACTTACTTTAAATTTTGGGTAATCATTCATTAATATTGTAACAATGCCTACATATGGGACAAACCTAAGAATGGAAAAAACGCACGATCAACACCTCAAACTTCTCAATGAATAATGTCAAAACAAAAGAGTTTCAAAATATGTAGATTACCCTCTCGCTCGACCCACAACATCTTTTTTCTCCAACCATAATTGCCCTTGAGCATACAGTCCTCTATCGTCTACCGAGTTATTATCACCTTTTGTTAAAAATTTCACAGTGCCATCTTCCCTAAAATGTCAAGAAAGCCTTCTCAATTCATGATGTTCAAATCTCAGCAGTCAAAACCGATAAATGCATATCTGAGCAAATGTGGCAATTTTCTGACAGGTAAACTTTAGGATCTTTAATATTAGCAATTGCCTACGACATTTCGCTCATCTTGATATGCAGCAACGCTGTTAAATGCCTGGTTACTTTTCGTGTAGTTTCAGTACTCTGTGCACTATTGGAATATCTCTTCCTTCCACCTTGAAAACGACGATGTCACCCACACGGATGGGATCCTCCACGCGATTTGTCAGGAACAAGAGATCACCCCGATGGAAAGCGGGTTCCATACTCCCACTAATGATACAAGGATAAAACAATCGCAGTCATTCATAGATAATCTTACAGAAAACGTGCACCAGCAGACAATTCTTACCTTAGCACAACCACAATTGGACTCTCACTACCTGTTACCACCATCAAACCTTTCCATATCATGAGCGCCGATGAGACTATCATTCCAAAATTTAGCAGTTGATATAGCAACTACAAAGAAACACCAGGTGTGTAAACAAAAGTCGTCGACTTTATAAAATTGGATTGCCCGCACTTGATGCACCGGTAACATACTTTGACACGACAACAAGACCCCCAAAAATGCAATGCATCAATACTGCAGTGGAAACTACCGAAAGCATTCGCGTACCTGTCTTTTATTCATCCGCCTCAGGTCGTCGAAATACTCCATCATTTTGGTAAATCAAATAAAACAACTAGAATACAAGTTATTGGAAAGCACTAAAACACACGCCACCACTTGCCACAAGGCAACGTAATACTTCCAACAGGAAATGGCTGCCGAACTGCCCTGAGGCGCCACCTACATGCCGAGTTAGGAAGCCTTGTCAAATTCAGTTCAAAAATTCTTTTTCTGAAGAATGAAAGCGTGAAATGTAAATTTAACTAAAGTATTATCAGACCATTAATATTATTAAAATATGAAAGATTAATTGTCAATCGCCAAGGATGATCATGAAAGCATAGTCCCAAATTTATTTACGAGTTCATTCAAGAGAGATGTAGAAGAATTACGGAAACGGTGGCGCCATCTATGCGCAATTTATGAACACAGAAAGCTGTCAGAAATTTTTTGAATTAGGTTTTGTCGTGCATCGTGTTTGTTATCATGGAGAACTCAACTGCGACGATTTTCGCTGCTTATCATGAGTATTTGAAAACAGATCAAGAAATTCGTGAGGTGATACTATTTGACAAGAACAAGTCATTCGTCATGAACACGTATTGAAAATAGATTATGCATGACAGCCTGACCTAATCAATAGCCTGCTAAAATTCTAAAGACTATTGCCAGTACAGTATCTTGTCAAGTTGACGATTCTTTTATGCGCTTCTAGGACATAAGGGGAGCTGTTCAAAATTTGGAGCAAACTGCTAGAGAAATATTAACTACGTTACAAAGAATTCACCAAACAGCAGATCCAGCAGCGAGTATGCATGCACAAGTGATTCTGAGTGCTTTTCAAGTGCCTGCAAAGACAAAAAATGACCCCTTTCTTTTTCAGTTTTCCAATTGTGTGAACGATCAGAGGCTCATTTTTCAACTGTTAGGCTGCAGTATGAAGCACTTTCTAAAATAATCCCCAAAGACCAATATTATAGGCAAGTTTAGGATTTGTACTGTTATAGCATTCGGCAATGGTATTTGTATTCCATGAAATTTTTAATGAGATATCCTAACATTCCAGATTTCATGATCACTGGCGATTTGTTAGTCAGCGATTATGTTTCCTGGCTGCTTTAATGGTGTATCTGCAGACAGAGAAGCTGATAACCAAAAAACAAGCTGCAGAAATATTGGGAGGTATACTGATTGATATTTTCGATTCAGAGCCGCTATCTTTTGAAAACTTCTTACTGAAACTGCAGATTAAAATAACAATTTTTTTTTGCACAAGTGGTCGAAAAGCGTGAAGATGGGTTTCACATTGATTTGGAAGATTTTCTTATTGGTCTTCTATCAATGGCAAATGAATTGGTGAGTTTTAGAGTACATGGCGATTTCTTTGAACATCACATGTAGTAATCTGGTTTATAATAAAAATTGGCTGTAATATTGTAATTTCCATCAAATATATAATGAAATCTGTATCGCACTTACGCTTATGCTTTGTTAATTCCTTATTGTATGTAGGCCAGGTTTTCAGTTAACAGTGTCACAGCTGGAGATTATTCTCGACCTGCAAAAGTCGCAAAATTCGTTGGAAATTTAAATGCTGGATTTCGTTTGCTTAATCTCAAAAACGACTCTCTAAGAAAACGTTTCGACGCATTAAAGTATGACGTCAAGAAAATAGAAGAAGTAGTGTACGATTTGAGCATCCGAGGATTGAAACCTGAAGGTGACCAAGGACCAGATTTGTCACAAGCTCCAACAGAATCAGCAAGTTCTTCACAGGAGATATAAACTATACATGTAGTTCTGCAATACCATTAAAACATCCGAACTGGTTTTAATTTTGTTTGGTCATCTTTTGCCTGTTGTCAGTATAATGTATAACGACAAATCATTTTTTTCTTTCATCCTGCTTTACTAAATAATTGAATAAATCAATTTCACAAAATAATGAATTGGCGTCACAAATCAGCATAACTACTGTACTAGGTAAAAAGTCTTATAGGAATCATTTTAAATATATATTATATATATATTACATTTGCTACCTATTGCTTAATGTATTTGTGCTTGCACTATTGGAAGGAGTGATTTCACTTTCTTCAGAGCTGCAATCATCTTTTAAAATTAATGTAAAAGGAGGACTGGATGATTCCATGGCAAAGGGTGGTTTCATGTCCAACTTGACAACTAAAGCATGTGATAATGAATCTAGTGGAGAATCTTGGTTTGAGGATGGACCTGAATCGGAGGAAATTCTCTGAATGGAAGAAGTGCTGCTATTAGAATCTAACGCATTAATTGTCGGTGCTGCTGGCACATGGCTGACTTCCAAACTCCCAAATAGCAAGTTTGCAAAATCGTCATCAACATTTGAATTTGCTGAACTCTTTAAAAAAAAAGATAGGAAAAATCGGATGTATCAGTAATATGCCCTAATCATCATAGATGCAATGGCAAAATTTAAAAATATGAAATCACTATTTAGTGATACACTCCTGACATACTTGAAGAACACATTGCGAGGCAATTTTACTGAACAGCTGACTAACAAAATACTTTAAAACATTACTCACACATGCTAGGTGTCTCGTTTCTTCAATAACTTGCTCGGACTTCTCACATGAAGTCGAGTTTTCATTACGTAAACTCGTAAAATTGCAGCCTTCTTTATGCCATACCCGTCTCACTTTATCCTGAGGAAGTTTAATACTAAAGCTAAAATGAAGAAAACAAAGGATCATAAATAAAAGTAAACCGGACTGAATGGAAATGATTCAAGCTTTGAATATTACCCATGCTGTGAATGAACTGCAGCACTTTCCGAGTATGTGGAAACTGATGACAGTGAAGCAGGACCTTGGCGCGTTGAGACAATGCTCGGATCACTGAGAACATTGTACTGGTGAATGCTACTTCCCACAAACTGCATGTCAAAGGTAGCATCCTTCTTTTTTCTTAAAGCATAGGGCTTGTACGGTGAAGAAGTAGACGAATTGCAAATGTAAGTGTCCAGAAAACTCAACGTCCAATCAATATCCTCTTCTTTAGAAGCATTATCATTATGAAATAACGACTTTAGTTTTTCATAATTGCGTAGTACTTGACACAATTCACAAGCTTGCTGTCGAACCAAAGGATGGAGAGACCTTAAACAGCCTTGAAGTTGATTCTGCAAATCCCCCACTTCAATAGGATTATGAATAACAATTTTTTTCAAAGCCATTAAAAGAGATGCCAAGATGTCGTCTTCGTTTAAATAACTTTGAAGAAGATTTGAGAAAAGTTGAAAAACATTGTCTGATGTGATGCTGGAACACATTGGATAATAATCACGAACGACTGTTATTGCGAGATGTACCACTGCATTACGATCCTTGGTTATCTCTCGTTGCTTGAGGCAATTATAATAGGTTTCAACCGCTAATATGCAGACTTCTTTGATGCCATTGGCATCATTATCCCCTAAAAGGAGTTAAACAAAATTAGTACCTTTATTGCTTTACATCTAGGTAGATTCGAAAAATTGCTAAGTAATTAGTTATTCATCTGATAACCTTTTTGAAGCAAGGTCCTTATAGCAACAATCACTTGCAATAAAGAAACAGGAGTAGAGATGACCAACAAGCTATTAATAGTCTGAAAACTCCATTTAGGATCCAGTGAATGCTGACTAATGAGGTCCAGGATATTATGGATAATTCTGGTTTTGGCATATTCGTCATTAGACAATGTCAAATGATCCATTATTTTGGGACAAACTGCCTGAAATGAGTAACATATGCATTGAAATGAGCTACAATAATGTATAAAATGAATGTGTATATAATATCAATTGACTCGTTACCTGCTGAGGTTGACAAATTAAAATCAATGCATAAAAAGATTTAAGATGCTATCATATGCATACCTACGTACATGTGTGTATTTACACTGTACAGAGCTACATGTATATGGTTTACGGTGTTGAAAAAAAAGGAAATCTGTATTGATCCAAGTGACCTCTAATAACATATTTTGTAACATACAAACATAAAATAATTTTAAATTTGCTGGAGGACAGCCCACAAATATTAGTTCATGATCTTTCACACATCAGATGTAGACAGAAATCAATTTTTGGAAGTAAAATCATGAGTAATACCTTACCTGAATATTTGAAGAAGTTGTCAAACAGAACAATAGATCAAGAGTTTTTGCCCGCACTGATTCATCCGGATGACGGAGGCAACTCATGACTACAGACTGATGTTGAGTGGCAAGACTTGGATGGACATTTTGAATCATTTGGTTAAGTGCTTTGAGTCCCATGTATTTCATATCACTGTTCGAAGATTGCAAAAACTTGCCTATCACAGAGGAGGCCATTTCTAGAAGTGCATCATTTGGATGAATATGAGCAGATGTAGAAACACATTCATAAAGGACGGCATAACCAATTGTATGATTGACATCAACTCTAAGCAGCACATCTTTCAGGGAAGCGTACATCAAGTCGCTCAACACCTCATCTCTATGGCCGATAATAGAGAATAATCGCAAGATGTCGATCTGAATCCATGGCCCAGGAAGTCCATGATAATCAAAGTCGATTGGCAGTTTTCTTTGCAACACCTGACCGAGTACTTGAACTAGGGGTACCACAATATCTTTGCAGGAGGATGCATCTGTCTTTGTTAAAGAAAATTGAAACCTATATATTCGTTACAATGAATGCTAAACAAACTGAACCAAGCCTTAGGAATAATATAAGTGTATCAGTATGGTGACTGATACACATGTACTCGTAACCAAGCATGTGACAATGTAATCGACTCACCACTACCAAACTCTGCAGAAAATGAATGGCAGCGGACACAACATCTGGATCTGGATCTCCGATGCAAGCTTTTAATCGAGGAATCAGGTGTTTCACGGAGGAAGGACAGCCCAACAAAAAGTGATGCAAGGTTAGTATGGCCTTCTTACGAACAATTTCTCTAAAGAATAAAACACTTTATTCAGACACTAGATGAATGTGGCGTTTTGAAATAACGTAAAAAATTCTTACTTAGGATGTTTAAGTTTTTCCTCTATTAAATCCACAATTGCCGGTGCCAATTCAGCACTCACGAGGTAAGTAGCTGCCGTCAATGCCATGCAATTTTCTAAAATGTTCGTACTTTTCAAATCCTGTTATAAACAACATTGATCACGACAATACATTTGAAAGATTAAAGCCAAACCCCTGCACTATTAACTAGGCTTACTTTTTGAATGGTGTTAATTAACAAAATGACCAATTCATGATGCTCATGGAGAAATATTGTGGCTGCCAAATAACCTGTAAAATTTTTATTATTAACCATCAGGACAAATACCGGCATACCTATTCGAAAATTCAAGCTTACCAATGCGTTTGTTTGCCAATGACCCATGTTGTGCTTGCTTGATCGCATGAATGTATACAAATGGGACAGGGTAACCAAGTATCTCACAATAAACTGCACGAACCAAGCAGTCTTTTACATAATGCTGTTCAAAGAAGTCAAAATGCACACATATATAATATATCACTATTTGGAATCACTGGTGTTTCAATATTCAATCAAATGTATGTGCAGTATGCCTCATATTGATAGAGAATAGTCAAATCAAAACGTGTACACATCAACCCAACAGTGAAACTGTCCACAAAGGTGACAAAGGCCATTACATAAAATAAATTCTAGTGTAATAATGCAACAATTTGCCAAGAAAAACTTAGAAATAATTAAAAATGCATACAGGTTTTAAGTCTGGCTGTCCAAGTTTTTGCTGCATTGAAGCGATTTCTTTTTGGATAACCAAATCTTGTTCCTAGAAAGTAAAAAGAAATAGACTAAGTAAAGGACAGCCAAACATACGTTCTCGTGGTTGAATACTTCCACATTCACGGTAAAACTTTTGTAATAATGACATCAATTACAAGTAGGGGATCTGTCATTGCACAGCAGATTTACAGTACATCGTTTCAGAACCATAACAAGCTCCTTCACGCAGCGACAGATCGTCTAGTTTCTGAGTTTACCGTTTCTTTATTAACAGTATTTATTTAAGAAAACAAATTCAGTCAGAAATTATAAAGTATACACAAAGAATTGCTTACACGTTTACTCGTAACACTCGTCATAGTTTCCACTAGGCTTTGAAGGCCACTGCATGCGAAATCTCTTTTGGAGTTCCCAACAATCAAATTGTGTATCGAAAACAACGTCTTTTCCACAATATCGGACATTGTTGGACATTATTAATTCACCATATAAATTATATACGGGATGGCAGTTCAGACAAATCAAAATAAAACTCAGTTTCTTATATCAGAAGCTCGTTGACCCAGTCAGTAGTCAGACCCAATTGACCAGACGATAAAATTGGGCTGAATTCCTTCTGCCATCTATGGGTGAGAAATCATACTACAACCATGAGCAATTCAAAAATTCCCACTGCATAAAGGTCGGGTTATTATTGGTGGGTGACTTTCGATAACATTTTAGGCGAAAATTCCTACTTTGTAAATATTTTTTTTATAAAAACGTCGCTTATGGAGTTCCCAAATTAATAATTATGCTAACTAATGTTTTATGTGGCAATATAAGCAAAACTCATCATTTGAGATTTAATTTTAAAGTCATTTAAATTTAATTATTATAAATACAGTGTATATTATTGTTTTTCATATTATTGGGAGGCAAAAATACATCATTTATCTAGATTTTCTAATATTTTCGTCAATGGCATCGGCAAAAAACTTCAAATTATTGGGGAGGTAATAAGGAGCTTCAACTCTTTTTTCTCGATTGATATACATGTACAGTACAGTCAAACCGCGTTATAACGAACTCGCTTATAACGAATTACTGTTATAATAAACAGTATTTCCAATCCCTGTCACAGCCAATACAGAAATAATGTTAATTTATACTGTTATAACGAACTGGATAAAACGAATTATCGGTTATAACCAACACATATTCGAGGTCCCATGCACTAAAGTTACAAAACAACACTTGAAAAACACTCACTAAACCCTTTTATCAGCTCACAGAAGGTGCTGTCAAGATGTCATCGATATCATGACAGACTTCCTGCACATAATACTGCACAAAAAAATGTCATGCAAGTATAAATACAATTTATTATTAAAACTCGTATATTTTCTGGCTACTGATATAACGAACTACGGTTAAAACGAACAAATTTTTGGTGGTCCCATGCAATTCGTTATAACGAGGTTCGACTGTATGAAAAACATCGAGAAGCACTGCATTACAAGACCATCGTTGGTAATTATTAAAATTATTCCCCCAAGCCCCATCAATGTTTATTTTCATTGAGGTATACATGTAAGTTTTGAAAAATCATAATATATTCGGAAGTATTGCCGAGAGGGGCCATATATAAGCTCAGCTATAACAGATCTCAAAATCATCAAAATCGGTAGGGAGGTCCCCTATTCTAGATAATTACCCATCGTCCTTTTACAAACCTACTGAAAAGGTTGCGTTACGAAAGGCATACATGTACAGATTTTTTAATTAAAATAGGGCATACAGATCGAATTTCTCATGACATCAATTCCATCAGCCCATGTGGGTGAATTTAATAGGCTACTAGTAATCAAGCCAGTGAAATATACCAGAAAAGGAAGAGAAAATATTTATAGTGACAGTGGAAAATAGGATATATAGCAATATATAGGAAAAAACGGTACTTGTCCATTAACGGAACTACATATTATGTTAGGGTAGGTTAGGTTAGGTTAGGTTAGGTTATGTTAGGGCAGGTATAAACGCTCAAAAAACCTAACCAAACCAAACCTAACCTAACCTAACCTAACCTAAACTACCCTAACATAACAGGTAGTTCCGTTAATGGACAAGTACCGAAAAAACTATATTCAAATTTCGTAATTTCTTACTGAAATATCCTATTAAAGTTTGTTAACTTAATATGCATTTCACACATTGTATGCGTGGAAAACTGATCCCGTATTTAAACGTTTTTGACAATGTTTTTTTGAACCGCAGTTTTTTGACATGGTTTTTACTTATTTCTCTACATTTTCGATGCCGCATGGGAAAAATACTTCTCAAAAAATATATAGAGGCTGCAGTGGGTCAGGTGGATTGGTGAAACCTCAAATATACACCTTTCATACGATGAAAACGTATCAACTCTGGGGCATTTTGGTTGACGTGAGCAGCATGCAGTTACGAGCCAATGTTTTAGGATTTCCCTTAGGATGTCACGCGAGACCACAGGCCTGCATTGTTTTTATGGCATTTCTTTCATGGCTTGATAAGAAATGCAATCAAACAATAAATATTTATGGAGTTCTAGCGTCTATCATACAGACCGCCTGAAATAATTATGCTCGGTGCTGTACACATAAACAATGAAGACTGGCTGTCCAATACCGTGATTGAAATTACATGTACATGTACACGCTCGTTCTCATGGTTAAAGACGAACATCGGTTTTCTAAACAACATGTGCACCCAATCGTGTATCCGAGCGAGAATGAAATACATAATGCGCGGAAGCGATAACAACGCGCATTTTTCTCGCTTCCGCGCGCTATGTGTTTCAGATTTTACTTCGTGGAGGTTTCATAACCCATCCATGGAAAACTAGTGCCCAGATGACATAGCGTGAGTTTGTCATCTTCAACGAATGCAATTTTACCTGACAGTGCGGCATTTTTGATGCATTGGCCAAACCACTTTGTAATCTGAAGCATCATTACAATATTGAACTTTCCCACTGGCCCGTCATTTATAGCGCAATACCACGCAAGATATTGAAGCGCTGATGAGGGGACATCAATTGATTTTATATAGAAGCAAGAGAGGCTATTTTACAGCTTCACTATTTACAAAATCTCGAGAGAACAACGAGTCAAGGATAATCTGAAATGAAGTCATCAATTTCAGCCGCGTTTTCAAAGTGAAGGAGCAATTCATGTACAGTATGTACTTATACAGTATAATCTTATCTCCATCACATCCACCTTGAACAAAGATAATACAGCCTAAGGCGTGTCAAGCTGCACGTATTTCCGGTATATAATATTAGGACAGATGCACACGATTGTATTCTATTGATTTGGTGATGAAACTGAAAATCTGTACACTGCATGTGCATATGCACTGTGTATATTTTACGAGTGTTTATTATACGAGTACTGTAAATATTGTATTAAAAAGTAAATTTGAACTTCATCACCAACGTTATTTACTCGATGCTGATTTTTTTTCGACAAAGTAATAATTCGTCGAACCTATAAATGTATAGCACTTGAAAAACTGCACGTGAACATTATCTAGAGATTTACCCTGAAAGCATATGACGTTATAAATGTGCTATTTCCAAATAATGAATACCGTAATTCTATAATGTCCCCTAAAAGCAATAGTTGAGGGCGCAATTTAGCAATCGGGGCAATTATAGCTAAAAGGACGCCGCCGTTGTTTGCAGTGAACTTCAAAACTAAAACCAATGAAAATGCCTTGAAAGTTTTTGCTATATACCGTATACGTATAAATATTCGATTTTTTGCATAGCATCCTAGGCATGCACCAATAGGAATTGCGTTTAGGCAACCGTGCGTATCCGCACTCGAAATTCAAGAATAATCCACTCATATGCAACGAATTTTTTCAACTACATATTCAGTGTACTGTAAACATTCGTTTTACGAGGAATGCGACAAAGAAAATATATGGAAAATCTTATAACATTGGGCTGCATGACAACAACCGCATTGTAATCACTATACATGTATAAAGCAACTTATACGAATTACATGTAAGTTAAATCCATAAATATGCATACATGCATACAAATTTGTGATGTAACGGTATGTGCGAATAGCTTCAATATTTCATTTAAAATCCTTAGTAGGAATGAAGAAATTAATATTGCCTGAAAAACTTCACAAGAAAGCACGCAGTAAGCAATTGGAAGTGATCGTTCATTAATATGTATTGACGAGAAGAATCGTCGGTGAATTGATGGGATCGAAAATAAATAGTTTCTGAGTGATTGACAAAACCTCATTTCAGTTGGTGAGCATGATTTGTCTACTTATCAGATCTATAAAGATTATCTATAATTAGATCATAAAGTATTTAAACGTCATAAATCTCTAAAACAGCGAATGAGGATTTGCCAAGCAACAGGAAAACAGCCTGCATGGAGCACATGTCGCTGTTAAAAATAAATGACTATGGCAATGGATTGAATTAAGTTTGAAACCTTTTAGACCCGAAAGTACTGCGTTGAGCATAGTTTTAATTGATCATACGAACGTAAAATTGTAAAAAGCAACCCCTTAATGGTTGCTGCATGGCAAACACTGCTAGCTCCGAAGCTAGCAGTGTTTGCCGTGTTCTTAAACCCTGCACGCGTATTTATACAATTAGCTTCTAAACTCTGCCAAGAATGAATAACCATCATTGCAACTAAAAGCATTGGCTTCTTCACCCTAAATCCAATCGAGAAACTCATCACGTTTTAATCTGGCGGAAAGAAAACCGCCTTGAAAATACCTCGACAACGTACTTGTTCACGCCTCTTTGAAAATTGGAGCCAGTTTATTTTTACTCTTTGAAATCCACCTAATGGAATTTAAAACTTTAATAAAAGTAACTGAAGAGTTCGCCATTAGTTGTTCAACTTATTTAACTCGAAATGAGACTTCCAGTATAAGCTCTCGCTAATTTGGAAAAACCTACGGAGTGTTCAAAGTCAACACGTTTAACAAGGTGAAGCAAAGCCTCATTATAGTTTATCACGCAAACAACACGTCTAAAGCTCATCAGAAAGCCAGACTTCAAAGCGAAGACGCACTCAAAGATTATTTGGCACTCTAATTCCTTACTTGCCATTTCGCCAATTTATATACCCGGTTATACGGTGCGAAAATCTGCACCAAACTTTCGAAAGTCAAGGACAAGAAAGGGAAGCTTAAACGCCTGGTGAGTACACGTATTTTGAAATGCAAATGTTGACGCAATGATAATCCTTAAGATGTGTTATTTTTATAGCAGCCGTAAATTAATGATCTATCGGGTACGTGGGGTGAAACCGAAGAGGAATAAAAAAATCGTTAAAATAAGATTTACATCGTTCCATTGATGGCGTTGTTGTCGATTTTCTGGGGATGACATAAATAAAAAAGGTGATAAGGAAACAGCGAATCATGAAAGCAAATCTATAAACTTGTACGTAGTGCAGTGCATATACTGGTACATTATTATTTTGAAATGGAAGATAATTAAAAAGACTTAACGGTGATGATGATATAGGGGTTTCGTTGCTGATGGTTTTACAGAGTGGCTGCGAGATAACGTTTGCTTTAATTATATAGTTTGTCATTCAAAACCAGTTCATCAGACAATATTAAACAAAGAGCAAAATACAAGTTTAGCCTGAGCTACAGAATATTGATGTTTATCTTGTACTTCAATTAACACACTAACTCCACACCTCGTTATAACGAATTGCATGGGACCACCAAAATTTGTTCGTTATAACTGTGCGTTCGTTATATCAGAAGCCAGAAAAAGCCAGAAAAAATATGAGTTTTAAAAATAAATTGTATTTATACTCGCATAACATTTTTTTGTACGGTTTTGTACAACTTTACTGAGGGCACAGTGATGATTTATTTGAAATAATCTGTTATTGAAGATCGTTTATTATTTCTTTTGCGATATTTGTCCTATGTGCCCAAAAGTGTCTAAAGTCTGAATGAGAACGAAGTCGAAATTTCATTCAGACACTTAACTACCCTGCACACCTACAAGTAAAAGTTTGACTGTCTTGCAACGGGAAGTTTGTCATCAGATCGATGACATCTTGACAGCACCTTCTGTGAGCTGATAAATGGGTTTAGCGAGTGTTTTTCAATGATGTTCTGTAACTTTAGTGCATGGGACCTCGAAAATCTGTTCGTTATAACAATAGAAATTAACATTATTTCTGTATAGGCTGTGACGGGGATTGGAAATACTGTTCGTTATAACGAGGTTTGACTGTAACAGTATAAATTAACATTATTGCTGTATAGGCTGTGACGGGGATTGTAAATCCTGTTCGTTATAACAGTAATTCGTTATAAGCGAGTTCGTTATAACAAGGTTTGACTGTTGAGAATGGTCAAAACGCTTTACAATATAGCGGGTATTGACTTCAGTATCGTCATAATGGCTCTTTCTAGCTCGTAGTTCGCCGAAAGGGTAATGCAAAAATAACATAATAAATGCTAAATCAAGCGTGAAATCCTAGTTTTCGGAAAGAAGAATCGTTTGAACCAGGACTGCAGATACCATACTTGAAATGGTAATGCAGTCGTTTTCAGTTTCCGAGAAATATACCAAATGGCACCTGTTAATATGCTATTAATTATTTCTGGTAGCCTGTAGGAGTTTTCGCACCGAAACCAGTGAAATTCACGTTGGAGGTTCAACGGCAGGCAAATGAGCCTCTGGAGATGGTATCATCGCACTTTCTGCAATAAAGGCAATTGGACGACAGCCTGATGTTGTGGAAATTTATTTTGAGCTCCGAACCATTCTGGGTAAAGCTGCGCGGAAGCAAATGACCAGAAGAAATTCATATATTATTCAACCAACTAAAATAAAAGTCCTAAATCAAATTTAAAACTTTTTTCTCGTAGAATTCTCAGTTTCGGCGGATGACGAGTGGGATTTAGCCAGATAATCGATAAAGCCAACCGTGCAACAGGTCATCGTCTAGGAATTCTAGGCGAAGCGTGGTCCGCAGGGTTGCTTTTCACTAACAATGGCTAGAATTCTATTTACGTCCATGTTTTTGTACAAGAACTTTATGTTTTTTCCAGAGATATTTCCGGAGGCGATTGCTTTCCTCCAATCCGTTTTCACATATTTGTTACTCTTTCCACGTGTGGATATGAGAGCAAGCGCACCAAATAATGGAGCATGTCAAAATTCGGATTAAGCAGTTTAATTAATAATAATAACGGAAATTGCTCTACGAATACAGTTTTAATAAACGATAAATAAACGATTTAACATTATAGCGTTAAAAGTATCGATATCTGCGTGGACGATTTTGGTACGCCCGAAAACCACAAAATCAGAAGTGGAATCAAGTGGATATTGTGATGTTTCATATCAATTCATACAATAGAGTGCAATAGTGATACTGCTTTACAACATAAATGTACATGTGCAGTGCGGAATCTGTCACTCATACAGGTATATCCAATAAATCGAGGCTATTTTTACCGTAGGTCTGTACGTACACTTACAGCATTTCTACATGTATGCCATTCAATTTGGTAAAACAATCATATGCTCGATTTAACGTGCTGTGAAGGTAAACTATTTGCTCTTAGCAATTCGGGAAGTCAATTTTTTGTGCGGCTAAGAAATATAATCCACCTACGTTCATTTTCAGCAATGCCAACGCCATGCAGAGTATTGCCTAGTGTTACTCAATATTTACACTATTAAACATTTCTGGTAGCCTTAGTATGACTGCGTCTTTCCATGCTATATATAGCGTTCAACAATCAGGGAATGGAAAAGTTATGCAAAATTAATATCAGAAAGTGTCAGCCATGGGTGCATGGATATATTGATGAAATATCAATTTTTGTAACTGAATTAGATATATTTATATGTCTTAGGATTTATATAATGCATTATTAACCTGGTGTCGTACAATGTGCGTACAATGTGCATTACCTACCCTATAGTGGCCCGAACATCTTACTTGCTATTTTGATACCACTAACAAAACAACCTGCAACTTAGGTTTAATTTGCTCGATAATGCATTTGTTTATGCGAAGAACTCGCTTGATTGAGAAGCTCTAATGGAGGGGGTGGACAGAAATAGATGTACACTTTGTCATACTGTAGAGAGAGGGGGAGAAGAGCAAATAGTAATTCTTTATAGAGGTGGGCTTTATCCTCCACTTATGATGCATATGGGAATCCCTTAATACCGACAGCTTAATTGAATGTAAACGTCACAACTCAGCTCCGAACATCCGTTTTATAAGCACAGAGTTTGCTCTTTAAATACGTCTACAATCTTCAGAGATTAAAGACGAAGACATCGAGCCACTTGTTATTGCACGCCAGTGTGTCTGCACATGCAAGAGCACTTGCATTTCACATAAATTTCAGCTTCATCACAGTAAATATGTGGATTATTAATATCTATAAGTGGTCACAGGGACATTTTCATGTTTCCAGATCATGAACGATTCATAACTTTGGATTACTACCAAAACTACCAATAAACTAACATGATGTCAAATATCACAAACTACCGAGAAATTTAAATAATTTGGATATGCTGCAGAATATACATGTACTACTGATCATTCTCCACTCCATATGTGGACAAAATATGTATATTCAAAACCTTTTTGTCTAGTTGACCAGTAAACAAGAATGACACCTGTCATAGCTATGTGGGGAAGCCCACATGCTCATAGCGTCTTTGGTGGAGAAGGGCAGCAGCGGGGGTGGTTTTAAAGCCATTCATTTTTTTACATTAATTTAATTTCAAAGAACAATGACGTTCTCCTTTAAAACGCCCAGCCTAATTCAATTCGGATTTCCTTTTCGTGGCTAACAAAGCCAGTTTAATGCGAGTTCGTGTTCGCCACTCCATCCCCGTTATTAAAGCGTCGTGCGCACCGTGCAAAAATAAACAGTTCATTTCCCGCATCATCTTTTTTTGGAAATATGGGAAATGGTAAGGGGAGGATGCGATAAAGCCCACGTGTTCCGATCCTCACCATCACGAATTAGCATCCTCTTCGTTGTCCTCCACTTTCGTCCAATAGTTTGCCGCCTTTTTTCGCGCATAGTCAGTCATGACATGCCGGGAAAATAGAGTTGGTTGGGGGATGGAAAGGGGGGTAAATACGGAGGAGTGATGTCGTGGGCGCCTTCATATACACCCACAATTTATTTCCCATTCACTCACCCCTGCAGGCGCATTCGGACGCGCATATATTTGAAATCTGGCCCAAAAATTCGCTCACATACGAGACAACATTCTGGGCTGACAGGTTGAGATTGCTCGTTGGGAGTGAGTGGGTCCAATAGCGTTTGTTTTTAAAAATAGCAAGACCTTCCACAGTGTCGGACACAGCGGTCGACGAGAAACTTTCCAGCCGCTGGCATCGAGAGAAACCAGCATTTTCTGACAGAAGATCAAAACTTTGGACTGTCTGTTCTCTCAAGAATAAGTCAACTGATCCTTCCATCGTGCGTTGCCTGCAGCACGTCTTCATCATCGCAAACACATTCGCTCAATTTCGCGTCCAAACCCTGCTGGTGCACAATTGCGAACTTGATCCAGCCGGGCAAATTAAGCTTAGATTAATCTTGTCCATCGTCGCCGAAATCTGCCATGAAACTCGGCATGCGTTTTCATCCCGAGCTCAGCATCACGTGTACAAATAGCACCAAATACAGGCTCGTTCTGGCGTTCATCATCGGGATCGGAGGTGTTTGCAGCGTGAATGCTTCGCCCATTTCGCAGGTAGGTCACAAATCAATTTCAACAATGTCAATTAAAATGAGCAATAATATTACGATCGAATGACGGTTAAATGTGAAAAGGCTCCGCCGATGAAAGATTATCATTTTCATATTTACACCAAATGAGAAGTGATTAACTGCATCGCAATTGTCATTCATGTTACAATAGCAATGTTCTATGTAAACTCAATTCCTGTGTGCATCAAATTGCAAATAAAAAACCGCCTTAGATGATGATAATCTCTCACAGCGTACAGGCTGGCAGTGGTTGCCCGGTGATTGTTAAGGGGCAGCAAAACAGAAATTGCATTGTCAGGTTGGCTTAGGTTAGCTTAGATAAGGTGCAGAAAATGCGAAAGCAAATCCGGATTAAAATCCGAAAAAAAACACGTGAGAACGAAAGAGCAAAAAACCGCAAGGGTTGAAGTATAAAGATTTAGTGCACATGTTCAGCGAAGACAAAAATGTAGTGC
Source organism: Cylindroiulus punctatus (assembly GCA_034695085.1). Taxonomy (NCBI): domain Eukaryota; kingdom Metazoa; phylum Arthropoda; class Diplopoda; order Julida; family Julidae; genus Cylindroiulus; species Cylindroiulus punctatus. The sequence continues at coordinate 678 of JAQFYZ010000162.1, read as the reverse complement.
ATCCAAGCGTTTATCAAAATGGATAAAAAACTTGTTGAAAGTTAATGTTGTCTTCATACCAATGATTCCATAGCGCTAAATTATTCAATATTACTGCAAGTTTTCACACCCCACTTTGCTGTGTTTTCACCGTGTGAGCAACCGCAATTTTTCCTCAGAAACTCCATGCGAACTTTCTGATCACATGAAGGTTTTTGCATGAAAGAATATGTGGAAAACCAATTGCTTAGTCATACAAAACTCTGGCGTATTTTTCCGAAATAAGTCTGGAAATATATTTACGAGTAAAAATATTATGAACGAATTTAAGGTCTTTTGGGAAAAGTTTGAAGATTGTTACCTGCAGGAGTGCAGCCAGCTTAGTTTCGGACAGCTTTTACATCCGTAACAAAAGTATTTCGAGAGTTATTAATATCATATGATGCTTAGTTTAAATGAATCTGCAATACATATACTTGCGATATATGGTTTAAAACTGCATGGATTTGGTCTTGTTCCAAAAGACTCAACGTATAAAAATATGTCCATCCCAAAAATCAATCGATACTCAAAAAACAGCGTTCGCTGTTAGTTACGTCTACAGTTAAATGCATGTACCCTCCTACACTGTAAAAACTAATGTCTTAGATTCAGTCACATTATGTGCCAAATCCTTGTAGACGAAATCCAGTCTTTTAA
>JAQFYZ010000161.1:0-62914 GCA_034695085.1 Cylindroiulus punctatus | reverse complement strand
AAAAAATACATTGGAGGCGCTTCAGCTCGAGGCGTTAGCCATTTTCCTTTCAACAACTAAAAACCAGGAATCCCTAAACGATAAGCGACACCTCTCTGATTGGCTGGCCTTCAGTTCCATCAGTTCGTATTTCTGCTATAGACACGTGGTAAATATGCAACTGGGACGTAACCCCCTGCTTATATCTTGTTTGCATGTATAGTGTTACAATGTTATAAAATAAGCTTCGATCGTTGATAAAATCCTCACAACGCACGCTATTTGCATAGAGCGAAAAGCTTCAAAATCGCTCCGAGCGGAAGACCGGAAATACCCGTTTAATTCCTCCGAAGTAAACAAGAGATTGGCGAGCTTGATTGGCCATTTTCCAAAGTTAGCTACACGCGTGACAATCTACTGGCAAAATGGATTTCTGAACCTTATTCAGCCCTGGGAGATTTTTCGCTTAGATAAAGAACATGCCATGCTCTGCGTGTAGCTTGGAGTCCACACATGCAGGAGCATAGGCCAACCTCCGAAAATCAATAGACAACATCGTGTATCAAAACAAATTTGCTTCCTTTGTTTTCTTGTCGATAATCCCATTATTGTGAATGGGGCTCGCTAACTGTACTTAACACAAAATTGAGAGGGAGAACAAAAAAAAATGACAAAAGTCTATACGGCACGCATTTGATGTGACACGAAGCAACAGCATTGTGCCATGAAATATAAATAATGCTCGAACTACAATGCATAAAATGACAACCAAACGATGCCGCATTTCTATTTAATTGTAAGATACCTTCTCAAACTTCAAAAATTTCAATCTCCGGACCAATAAAACTGGAGACGATTATCATTTACCAGTTGTAAATTGATTATGAGTTTATGCTTCTTCGTTGAGATTTTTATGCAAGCGCTTGCAATTATAGGAAAAACAATTTTGTTGTAGAGTACTTGGGAAGCTAATTCCAGGGTTAATGAAATCCCTGACTTTCTAGGTTTTCCAGGGCGTGAGAACCCTGCACACGTATACAAAAAGTTTGCATTCTGTGATGGCAATTACAATAATGTTTATCGTATAAATAAGGCATTAGCAAATTTAATTTGACTATTTGATTATTAATTATAATGAAGGTAGGTTAATTAAGCCACAAACGTTACAGGAGATAATGACGACCATTTGCACTTCCAAAAGATGTAAATAACATCATGCATATTGATGCGATAGCAATTGAAAAATTAATTTGACAATCTCCTTATTAATTATAGGTTAAAAATGTCACAAACATTTTCCAAAGTATTTTCCAAAGTTGCTGGCATCATCCACACGAGGCATTAATAATTCAAGAACATATTTAAAATTTCGGAAGCAGAATTGATTTCCATAAGCACCGCGTATGAAAAGCGTGTCACCTTCAAAATCATTTTTCATAAATGTGGCCTCTATCCCCTTTTATTCACGAAATCGATATTTTGATTATCAGACGGCAGCACTTAAGTCTGCGATTGATTTACAAAGGACGCGACGCTTTTAGAGAAGGTTCGAATCAGGTCTAGAGGCCTTGTAAACATCCGACAATCCCCATTTTTCATTATAATATCCATTATAAAACCGCCATTTGCCATTCGATAAAATATGCACATCAAATGGCCAAATAGTCGCTACTGGCAGCTCTCTGGCTGTGCTATTCTGAAATCCCTGTTACGGTGCTTTTGTGGAAATTAACTCGACACTTAAATCAGGAAATGTAAATCTATGTCGGTGTTTTCGTTACAAAAATGGTGCTTTTTCGCGAGTATTTTTATGAGGTATGACCATAAAATTATTCAGCCCAGCGCATACATTTAGGCTCTAAACCAATGAATAATTCATGGGCATCCTGCAGATCAGGTTTTTCAAAATACGCCCCTGGATTAAATTGATGATATGGAGTAAAATATCGACTAATCCATCCACAACATTAATACAGTACTTTCAAAAATTTAGATTTCATCACAGATAGTAGGAATTTACGTGTAGATGTACACCCAACCGAATTAGGAAACATCACAAGAATGCAAATAAAGAACCAAAACACAATTGGAGCAAACCCAAAAGCATTACGTTACTTTATGTTTGTAGTTTTTGCTTGAAAACAACTAAATAAACGTCTGGTTTTAAATTTGAAGTATTTACGCTGAAAGCATCTCTCACTATATGATCTTCCAAGCTAACGTCCAACAAATCCTGGCTTTCATCATTCTGCGAAAGTTGAACGATGCCTTCATGATGTGCTTTGCTACGTAGTTTGCCATCAAGAAAAGTTAACAACCGATTTATAAACTGCAAGACGCGTAATTTGCAAAACATATACATGTATCTTCAACATTTTCAAGACAATCATTTTAAAAAGCCCGCTGGGCGCATCGTGGAAACGATTAGCAAAGCTGACTAGAATTTAATAGGCCCATCTGCTTAATGCTTCATGCCGCAAAAACGTGAAAAATGGATAGAATAATGCCTCCAGTGTATACACAACAACGCTGAGAACCTCATAGAACCGGCACATAGAACGTTGTAATAAGATGCACGTTTTTATAAGCCCTATCATCAAAAAAATAATCGTAAATCAGGCAAAATTTATTTTACGAAGCACTCAAGATGCGAGCCAACCAAATGTTGTACTTTTCAACCAATGGCCTCAAACTTCTGTTCCTCACTTCTGTAACCTCATTGTCAAGCGCAGTAAAACTAAAAATAAATACACTATACAAACGAAACTTCAAAAGTATATTGTAAATCCATGGGTTAAAATTCAGATTCTCAGTGAGCCTCCAGATAGTAACCATATGGAAGGACTTCTTGAAATCCCTACGAACGATACCACGTACTCTGCGTATATGCAAAAAGCAAAAAAAAAAAAAAAGTAGCAACGAAGGCAAACAATTTAAATAAGCCAATAAAATTCCTATCTTCAAACCACAACCAAACGCACTTGCTTGTTGTTATAACGTTTAAGATCACATTTAGGTTAATTCAAGTGCTCAGTTTACAGCAGTTCAGAACACGTGAGTGGAAATTGAAAATCCCGTAATGGGAAAAACGTGTAAACAAAATGGAGGATAATATGCAATATTGAGCTTCCCATGTCTCTGAGGCTTTAAGGTCAGATTTCTGATATCGAGATTGAAGATTGAAAAAAAATCACTTAAAAGCGAAGGAGATTTTACAAAAACATTGACAGTTTGAATCACTGGTAAAATAAAGTATTACTTATCCCTAAGAGGTGATGCTTTCAAATCCGTTAAAAGGAAACTTATCGTTTTAAACATAGGAGAAAATTGGAGTTCAAATGACAGTCACAGCATTTTATAATAAACAACACTTTGTAATAGACTAGCACTTGTTTTCAGCCCCAAAATGCTCTAAAAATGTGGCCACAAGATGCCAGGCTGTGAAGCTGTGCACCAAACTTGCCAGATCAGAAATGTATAATGGTTTCCATAGGGGAGATGAGCCTTCGTAGGCAGGGCTTCCATGTTCTGGAAGCTGAAGAATGGATGTACACGTTCGTACCCAGGTGATTTTTGTGTGTCGTGCAATTGGATGAAGTGCTCTTTAACAAGCCCCTCGCGTTACATTTCCCAGCGTGTTATGCAAAACCTTTTAGAGCCAGCGAAGAGCGCCAATTTACCATAAATGTCATTGGGCGAACAACAAAATTAATGATGCCCAACCGGGTCCCCTGCCGGCGAAGTTATCAGCATAAAACTGCCTAATGAATGCCGTACACAATATTACGTGTAATTACGGAAGATTGAACTCAGGGCTTATGCCAGGGGGCGGAAAAGCGTTAAGATTGAATGGGGAGGGGACAAATTGAAAAGTTTGTGGATTTCCTGAAAATCACTCGGCGCTCGTTCAACAGAAAATCACGGTTGGCGGTGGTGATTCATTAAAAATGCATTAAAATAGGGCGCCATATATTGACAGAATGCGATGGCGTAATAAATATTCTAACGAGCAAAATGTTTACAATCGACGGCTTAATGAAATGAAGCGCAGTCGCTCAGAATCCCAGGATTCATCGATAATGAAGCTCTGTTTTTTTTATCTCCCTCAAAAATAGGATTTCCCCCCAAACGCGAAATTTGCGTATAAAAATGCAACACTAAAGGCTAAATGCCCTAACACTGCGACTGATGCGTACACTATTCTTCCATTAGTGCACTTTGAATCGCGCAGCTCTATATAACCTGGCTAAATACCCGGGCGATGGGCGTCTTCCAATTATGAATCTTTTATAAACGTTGAAAGGAAAAGGAAGAAGAAGAAAGGAAAACCAAAAAGAAATGCATTAATACGCTTATGCCTTCGGCAGAACGTTGGAAGATGCGCGGGATTTGCGTGGCAAACTTGGGACAAAAGTGCAGAATCATGAGTTGCCAGCTCGGATTTTTTATCCCCATGCAACACTGACGCAATTGGCTTAAAACGCCCAGTCACGGGCCAGTTAACCTATAACAAACGATCTAAAGACCGAAATGGGCACATCTGCGAAGCATCTTATCTTTCCGAAGGGTTTCATCACTCGTAAAGGAAAAATCCAGCTAAAACTACATGGAGTAAAAAGCATCCTTTACACGCATGTATTTTAAACACGCCAGTTACATGCATGTCAAAAGCATGCCATCGATATTCAGTATTTCAAATAGCTCGTGCCAAAACCAGGACAGTTGGAACATTTAAATATATTATACATGTGGCCAGACATAATATCGTGGAAATCAGTCTATTTCTTATAAATAACATGCTTGACGTTTTACTGATTATAGAAATTTGGTAACATGGGCCAAGCGTATAGTAGTGGGCTGCTACTAAAGGCAGGGATTGTCTGGCGGTTAGGAAGACAAAGGTTAGTTAGGTTTGCAAACTGAAAAATTCTGGGAACTACAAAAAACGTCAAATGTACATGTACCGTCATAAGAATTGAGTTCCAATGGTGCACCCTATTCGCAAGGAGTTAAATCCTTGCCAATAGGCTGTGTGCATGAGAAACTATGGCGCTGATTTTTGTCTAGAATTGACCCATAAAACGGCAATAAGTGCGTCGTTTTTTAATCTCCAGATAATCGTTAAAGCCAATTCATTCGGTTAAACTATAGTGCTTCACGGTTAAGAAATCGATAGTGCGCACTTTCGCACTTGCACTCGAGTTGGCGGACCAATTCCTCGTCAGCAAATGGCCCGCAAACAAATTAAAGCACTGAAAAGTTCACGGTGTTAAAATGCTTATCATCGGTAATCCCACGGAGACCTTTTAGGGAATCTCATCCGAGTAAAACAACATCGAGAGACAACAATAAACGCTAACGTCTCAGCCTGGAGCGCTTTTAGTGCACCTTAAGACGGTCTAATCTCAATCATTGCTCATCAATCTAAGTCCCATCCTAGGTTCATGGGATTTATAAACGAAACAGGAAAAATCAAATTAAAAAGATGCGCTTCTTCAGGTGAATAACCTTTCCACTAAACTAATTTACCCGTTTTGTTGTTTCCCATGGAGAGGGATGAAGGTACCAAAAGCTCTTCCCCAAATAAACGCTAAAAGACATGCATATCCTATGGGAAGATAAATCGTTGGCATTATAAGATGCACTTCAAAAAATCTCAGAAAAACAAACAGGTACAAGGATGGGTAGAAGAAATGCGAGGATAGAAATTTGGCGCTAGCTGCTTCATAATATAAATTGATGTGTAAAAGAGTACCTAATATTTAGTTTGTGGTGGGCGTTTGTTCATAAGGAATTCTAGGGTCCCAATCACTAGAGTTTGCACCTACAAACTTCAATACACTAACTTGTAACCTAAATACAATTATCCCCTGTGCATGTTATGACCGACCGGATGGAATATACACGTGCATATGTTGTGTGTATTAAGAACAGGGCATGTTCCATAGTAAAATGTGCATCCGAAATAATCAGTACTAACAGATGCGACAGAACAACTGGGCATTCGATGAAACAATTGCGTAAAAAGCTACAATTCTGCCAACTATTTTCACGCTGCATGTGTATCGCATTACTCGCGTTCTTTTTGATTCACCCTCTCCGCAAAGATATCCACCCCGTCTAAACCTGCAGTGTGCAGGCCTACATAATGATTGAACCATCATTTTGCTGTAACATGTAGACACCAGAGATGTTACGATTCAGTGACTCTCTTCCCAATTTCATGCATGGCGTAGGAATCCATCATGTGAGGCTTAGTCAAGATCATCCAGCAGATTTATGAACCCCGTAGCTGGGGAGAAGATGGAGAAGGTGGTCACATAATGGAGAAGATTGGATACAAAGGAAACGATATAAGAAGGCAGGCACACCAGAGCCGAGGAGGTGGCGAAGAGCAAGGACGGTAACAAAGCGAATCTCTGAATGCTCCATGGAATCAAAATGGGACCCAAAACCATTACAGGTTACACATTTGGTTATTGGTAGGAGAAGCAATGACTCGCTAGAGCGAAAAACTGCTGATGACAAAATTTACTTGCTTACAACAAGGTTTTTTCTCTCTCTGTTAGCCATGGAACCATCAGAACGATTTTTGGAAAACATAGTGGAAACAGATGTTTGCACCGCAGAACACATTGTGAACGGTTTCGGGTATCTTATGCTTAGACAGTTTTCAAAACACACAATGAAATCCAGGAATATCTTGACCACAATAATACTTGAAGAATAATGGGGTCCACTTCAATGCTCGGATGATGGCGTCCAGCCAAGCCATCACCCCTGAAAGATAGTGATTTTTCATTTCCCTGATTTGTTTCCGATATGCAATCGGCCCAAAAACCGCTCTCCTGCACTTCCATTTCCATTGATCTTTTAATTAATCAGGAAGCGGATAGTAATATACATGTATGTCCAAAGCATCGGCCTTCTACCCCAACCGCACACTATTTATCTTGAGGCAATGAAGCTTAGCCCAAATAGCGAATCGAATAAATGAGATTTGATGGACTTCACGGATTTCCTTCTGGAACCACAGACATAAGATAAATCTATAGGTCGCAGCTACTAGTAGGTTCATTCAGAATCGTAATACAGGGTGATCATAAAAAATACCCTCATCACAAAAAACTAAAAAACATTTCAAAATAAGCACTATTGCGAAAATAAATTAATTCAATTAATTTTTTAATTAATGTCATGGGAGTAGGACATCATAACCACCCTGTGTAACATCGACAGATCTCAAGTCTCTTTCCTACTTCAGCATTGAAATACATGTACAATAGAGAAGAAAATATCCTAAAACACAAAATCTCGATTATTGGCCATCATTTAGATAAACTACCATTTCTAGAAAATTTGAAAATGTCCTTTGGTGTATTACGAAATCGCCTAACCGGATTTGTCAGCGATTTTACGAAAGGAAAAATGCAGATCTCTCATATTTTTAATGGATTCATAATTATGAATTTGGAAATTGCTCGCTCGAGGAAAGGAGCTGTTATAGGGAGTTGGGTACGAGTTCGAAAGATTTTTGGATCGACTTTTTCCAGCGTAAATCTCGTACACCGAAGACTTATTTCGTGCTTAGTCGAGCTGAAATAAGCATACTTCAGCACTCGAACCCATTTGCAAAAAGCCAAATGAAAAAGGCACCAAAAGTTTGGTAGAAAAAAATCCAAAAAAAAAAAAAAATTGGCAAAGAAAGGAAACAAGTGTAATTTAAGATGTCGACAGAAGAAAAGGGCTTTTCATGTTTCAGTGAATGGCGTCGGATACATACTCAACTCGAGCGTTAGATCTATTTCCTGGCAATGAGCAGCACACGAAGCACACCATCTTTACTTATGCAAAATCATTCCCTTCTTTGATATTTTAAATACAAATGATATTAAAGTTCGGCGTCTGAAAATCGATACAAATGAGCTGATAGGAAGAAAGCCATAAACAGAATCGAAGTTTGAATTTCAGATGGCAATGCAGAATAAGCAGAAGGAGTAGATCAACCAGAGCGTCATTATACAGGACAACTACCTCGTAAGTTGATATTCACATAAGAACTCCACATTAAGCTATTACTATCGATAGATTATAGCAATTTCCGAAGCATCTTTCTAAACCTTCCCAAATGGGTTTATGCCCCTCTCTGTCACCGAGCAAATGAAGCTGATGATTGAAAATTCACACATAACAGGATATAACACCGAGTGGTTATAATAGTTTCAACGGTGCGCCCACAATCAAGATTTCATGCATTAAAAGTTTGCAGAACTTACGGTAATTTATAATCATTGACGACGTGCATCTAATGATTGTTTTTTACTTGCTGTGTATCTGTCAATCATCTACAGGGTAATCATAAAGTCCGCCCTCATCAAAAAAGTAATTTGAACCAAATTGAAGTTAAAAAGTACACCTTTTGGAAAAGGGTAGAACTGATCAAGTTTTTTATTTCGTGTATTTGGTTTACAGGGAGAGCCAGCAAGCGGCGCTAGTATCGCCAGACTTGAAAACAGCTATACATGTACTAATAGGACGACCCTCCTAGTTGAGGGCATTACGAGTCCTTTACGATCACCCCGTATTACCAGAACAAACATTTCAAACGTTACGGCGTTTTTAAATTGCCTGTTTTTAACTCAGAATCCCTCTTTATAGGCGAAACTAACTTTACTACTTGTTGAAATAAAATAGTGAAAAAGGTAATTTCACTGCAGCTTTATTCTGTTTCCTGAAATGGCATTGCAGCCCTTCAAGTACTAATATTATTTTTAAGAACGTGCACCGTAATCCAATTAATAAAGGGATTTACAAAATAGTTCGCCGTTTTATAATTTTATCATAACTAAAAAATTACTTTACCGGTGGTTCACCTTAATCCAAGTTACAATTTCGACAGCGCATGGCACGACTGTGAAACAGCATGAATAAACCCAACTTATAAACCCACATACAAAAGAAATGTATTTCAAATGCATTTTGAAATACATTGCAAATTGTGAAATTCATTGCAAATGTATTTTTTAAAAAGAGCTCCAAAATAAATGCATTTGGAAATCCATTGCAAATTGTGAAATGCATTGCAAATAAATTTAAATGCAAGCAGTGTAGTGCATTGTGCAATACATTTGGCAATACAGATTTATGACACTTTTATCCTAAAGTACATTGAATTTTAAAAACTAATGAAGATGATCTTTTATTCTAAATCTAGAAAGTGCATGGTCATGTTATTTTGTACTGCTACCGGTATAGTAATAAACCTATACATTATTAACTATATTTCACAATACCATATGAGCAATTTATGGAATGTATTATGAAATGTATTTTGGAATGTATTATCAAATGCATTTTGAAATGCATTAGGAAATGCTCAACAAATGCATTAGGAAATGCTCAACAAATGCATTTTATAATTCATTATGAAATATATTTATGTCTCAATCTACCCATATTGTAAAATGCATTTAAAAATGCATTTTCTATAATGTATTTCTAAATGCATTTCTTTTCCATATGGGAAAAGCAACAAAAATGAAACCATACCTTGCAATAAAACAGGTATCCCAGAGGATCGCACTAGTGAAAACAGACCAATAAACTAAACCTTTCCTCAAGTCCATAAAGAAGGAATTATTACAGTCATGAAAATTTTACGAGTTAAAATTATTGAACCCTTTTTCCCCAATATGCAGTCTTCTCGTAGATAAGGGAGATGATTCAATTATCCCCGTTGCCTATTAAGCTTTATAATCGCGCGCCCAAAATCCCATTATTAATTTTTGCTAAAACTGAGCGGCAGTTAATGGCGCAATTTGGTAATCGTTCACTGCGCTTTAAATGCTCCAGAAATGGGCCGTTCATAATTCGCCATCGCAATTAACGGTGTCGTACCAGCGATAAAAAACATTTTCAAAGACATTAAACCAATTAATACGCAGGCTAGAGTAATAGAAGAAGAGCAATGGCTGGAAATATTTTTTTTTAATTCATCGGGAAATAAGTAATCGGTCTCGATATGAGAAAGATAGCAGTGCTGCCAGTCGCAGCATTATTCGGCATATCGATGGTTGAAAGCACACATATTGTAAGTCCAGTTTTGGGTAAAACTAAGCGGACGTGTATTCTGAACCACAAAGGGCAAGTGCGGACAATGAGACTTTCAAAGAAGATAATCACGCCAGAAAAGTTGTGCCCAAAGAACGTTTCCTAAAAATACTTTACCAATATTGGCGAGTGTAATTTAATGGAGAATCGACTCTCGATAATGGCAAAAAACGACAACTCGAGGTAGGCGTTTCTCAGAAAATGATGTTTGAGTTTTCAGTTTGGATTCCAGCCAGATTCGTGTGGCCATTAGAAAAAAATAGGTTTTAAAACTCGCCAGCATATCTTTTTTCGGTGGACAGTTTTCGTGGAAAGTGACAGTAGACACTAGTTGGCTCGAAAAAAAATCTAATGGTCAAAGAAAAAATAGGCCTCTAATGCCAACTGACCCAATCAACAACGGATCGATGTTCCCCTTGGATTTTCCATAATGGACGTTTGATGTGAGAAACTAATGCGGACATCCGGTCTGGTCATTTATTCGATCCCCCACTCGCGGAATACAACCCAGGAACCGACGGAATGTGAAATTCCACTAACAACCAATCCAATTAAAATATAGAGCAAAACGAAGATGTTTCGTAGCAAAAATTACAATATGTTCTCCAAGGTTTTTCAGCAACAAACTTTGTACATGGCGTAGCTTCTTTGTGTCACAAATTTTATAAAGTTCACATAGTGCGTTTTAGGTCATCGAAAAGGAAGCCTAGAACTAATCCTAGAGTGAAGTTTTCCCGTTCTACTGCAAAGCTATCACTGATTGCCCATCTCAAGGGGCACACTTCAGCTAAACGTACATAAAGTACACGAATTACAACTTCCTAATAAAATTTCAAACGTTCAAACTAAGCACGTTTATAAAAAAATCTGAGACCGCCATTATGCTTTACATGCGATTTGCAGCGACTTTAACCTGTTCGATTTTAGGTGCCGCATTCCCAAACCAAGCATACTCAAGTCAAGTAAAGGTGGCTTCCACATCACTACATGTATGCCCTACTTGGCTTAAGGTATCTTAAATCTGATTGTCAACATAGTGACAGGTCTACTGTTTACTACAGAAAGAGCATCGTGGGGGAACTTAGGACTTCAAAGTCGTTGTGGCGACACAACAAACATTAACTTAACGTTTTTCCAGCTCTTGACCACCGGCCGTACGGATTCCTTTTTAAAAGAAAAGTTTTGTTTACCCATTGGAGACCCGTTGAATGTCATTTTGTAAAGAAAGGAAATAGCTGCGGGCAACGGACGAAAACACTCAGTGGGTGAAGCAGAAAAAGGACAAAAGAGCGAACCAATGGGAACAAAAGTGTCCGGAATTAATTTTATTTCCAGGGAAGTGACATTGAGCGATTTCAACACTTTGAAAAAGACAGAGTAGCCGCCGTTATTGATCTTTCCCCTAAGTGTACAAGGTTTATCACTTTACGGGATATTTTCCCCAAACAGCATGCAAAGGGGGTCTTTTTTACAACGCACTTTGCTTCCACCAAAACTAAGAGTTGAGAAGACAAGATTCTTTCTTCCTTTAAAGTAGTCTCGCAGTGCTCCATAGCCTACACTGAATGACCATTTCATAAGTATTGTGGGTAAGAGGGATGGACATCAATACAATGACATCATGCACCATTAACTACAAGTCTTCTCCGCAGGTGAGATGACCAAAAATACATTGCGTATAATTTTCCGTAAATAGGTAACATACAAGAAGCTGAATCATGAATTACTGCAGTGCCTGCTGACGTCATGATGCTGTAAAGATGCATTTCGTTCAGCTTTAACTACAGGGTGGTCGTAAAGTTCATCAGCAGTAGGGCTTCTGATGCTGCGGAGAAACTTAACGATTACCCTATACATTAATTAGGGTAAACAGTGCCATACATGTAGTTGGGAATAATAAAATCAACAAAACAAGTGAGGCAGATTTTCAACTGACACTAGAGTTTTAGGGATTAAAAAATCAGATAATTCGATGACTTCGATGACATCTTCACGTAAAACCATGATTGTTTCTACAATAACATGCATTGACTGTACCGCTTTTTGTGTGACCACGTTTGAGCATAATAATCATATGTACAATTTCGTTATACATATGTATAACTTCGACTGTTTTTATTGTTGTAGATGAAAATAAGTTTATTGATTAATGAAGACATACACTGCACAACAATTATTTTCAATTTCCTGCATACAAGAAATGGCCTCTAACTTAATTTTGCCCAGAGCTAGACTTACAATCGGTGTGCTTTAATCCATAGAAATGTTTAAAAACCTAACACCCAGAAACTGAGTTTCATGATTCGCAAGTTAATGTTAATGGATTGAGATCACAATCCAAACAATCTATTATTTTACATACAATTTGTACATGCAAAAATGCGATGCCGCCAAAAGGATTCCGGTTTGCTTTAACCAGGTTTGTTTTAAGCTCTTGGGGGACATTCCCTCGCCAGTCGAGCAATCAAATGCGGCCGTATATGGCCACGGTCCACGTTCAGTCAATATTGACTCGAAAAAGCAATAACCGATCTGTTGTATGGCTCGTAGCTACATTCGGCCAAGCCTGAAATGCTTTATTTACAGTCAAGACGCCCTGGTTCGCAAAAGGGGCGAGGAACACGTGGTGCTTCAACAGTGGTCAACGCTAGTTCCAGCTGCTGCATTTTTTTATTAAAAAAATTAGAAAACAGAGAAAAGCACGTTCGAATTCATTTTACAGAGTTGGACACTAGAACTCCCCGGAATCTGATTTGAAAACGGTGAAAGCTAGTCAGGCGCAAACCCACACCAAACCGTCACCAGCCATAGCGTTTAAAGTAAAAATGAAGCCAATTGGGCGTAAACCCAATGCGACTGAAGCATCGCACCCAAGTTCAGCTTCTTCCTGGTAAAATGTCATTAATTTCATTGCATATGTCAAATACAAAAAAGGCGTACTTTAAATCAACATCAATGCCGGTAATGCAGCCTTTGTTTTAACTCATCTTAAATAAAGCTTACACCATGTCACTAGAAATGTGAGTTTGCATTACATGTACATGTATTTGCCTCAAAGTCTGTTACCAGGTGGTGGCAAGTTTAAACACGCCAAGGAATCAGATATACTCAGCCAAAGTAAAAGTAAGAATAAGAGGTTTGCGTGCATTCCTTGCTTATACTAAGGTATCTTTTAGCTGCGATGATTAACATGACGATTTTAGTCTTCTTTTCGAATTTTTCCAGAAAAGTCAGAAAAATACATCGAAAGCTGACCTCAGGTTAAGGTCACTAGTCGACGGATGCGTGGTTATTGAGTTATCGTGAAAATGAAACGCAATCTACAGAACAGTATACGGCACTAGAGCTCGAACGACATGTACATGTACTGTACTTACAGTATGGGTCCACAACGGTCATTGCGCAGGGATAAGCTGGCCGTCATATATCGCATAAACTGTCAGCAAGGCATATAAAACTAAACAAAAAAATGGAATTGCGATATACCTCACCCCCTCCTCTGGCAAAAAAAAATGTATGATATAGAATGTAGTCACTGGATAGATAGTGGGCCACGATCCCATCGCCATCAATCAATAAATGCCATCGATTCCCAGTTCGGAAATCGAATAAAAACTTTTGTTTTTGTCTATCGGACTCCCAGTAGGGTTTCGTCTCACTCTGAATAGTAAAGAATATACGTAGAATGACTGCAAGAATAAGACATGTGAAAAATGCAATTTTTCAAAGTTTAATATTCAAGCCTGTACCACTGCTGTTTAAAACAACTGTGCTTGAGAATGAATTTAGTATATACATACATGTATATGCCTATGATGCCTGATCATGAAACGGACAATCGTCCAACACAGCTGGAAATTTTCTCCAATTTTAATCAAACTTTCTGTTAAATGTTACTTGAAGCTAAGCTCACCCACATGATTATGCAGCACATCCTGTGAGTTACTGAGGCTGTCTTCAAGCAATACGTGTTATGGAAACTTGTAAGTTACCTCCATTGGTCACTAGACAGCCTTAACACCTATCGTAGTCTCCCCTACCGACTGACCACAGACCAGCAATTACAAAAGGATTTAATACGAGATATAGCGGAGCTCGCCGGCTTCTGCAGCAGCAAATTGGGTGATTATAGGGATAATAGCAAGGGTGGACTTAGAAGATTGTGACACAATTGAGAGCATTGCATTATCGCGGATATAACGTGCGGATTTATCGATAACATTGTAATTCAATAGCTTTTCCCCCGAGCAAGACTCCGTGAGGAATGCAGAATTCGTGGAAACGAAGAAAATATATAGCTATGTCACTGAACTATATGCACGTATAGAAGTTCTTCGAATTATTCCAAAAAATTGAGAAATTTTCAATTGAAATCCCTTCAGATCGATCTATTAAAGAAGAAATTCTCAGTATTATCGGCGATCGATGAGACATTTCTCGTTGGAATAGCATATAATCCATGATTCAACATAGTTTGGCTCAACAGCAATGATAGACTATCAACTTCCGAATAATGAGATTCATAATGACTAATACACATTACAATATTTTGCAAAACGTATTTTTCAAGTAGTACGCGAAATAACTGATTTTTTCCATACCATCTGCATAATACATTTTCAACTTACAGAATAATCTAAAGCCCTACCATAATAACAAAAATTAATTTATATATAAACTGTAGATACACACGATCTCCTAGTTTTCATTTCGTTTATTTGGCTTACAGAAAGTACCCACGCCGACTGCATGCATCCCCAGTGAACCAAATCAATGTCCCAGTAAGTAAAAATTTAGCATACATGCATACATGATTGCATTACAGTGTGATGTAGTCTAGTAATGTGCGTGTGATCATCATTTTACGACACGTGACAGCCTCAACAGCATTTTATAAGGAGCTTGCAAAGCAAATTAACATTTGAATAGACGTAGGAATCCATTCCGCCTTCGTTACACCTCATTATTTCAGAGTCCTACATCCATTATTTCTAAGGAAAAATAAATCTGTGTATTCAAGCCCTAAACTCAGTCCAATAAAATGGTTTCTAGTGTTTATCAAGCTTGATTAAAAGCGAGAAATATCCACGGATGCAGCTCTCATCTCAGACTTCGTACCTCGGTGCTAATTCACGTCATATTATACGGGACATGTCGTGGCCAACAAATGTGCCTTCTCTGAATGTAATGTTCAGCGATGAGAGAGTAAGGAACAGAAGAGAAAGGAGACAAGAGAGAAGAGTGCAGGGACCCTCAAATTCCTTAATAAATCACAAACTAGGGTTTCCACAGAGACGGTTTCCAAGGAAACCAACTGGGTTTTCCAGCTTTATGCCATTTGCGGATGAAAGTGAGCTTAATGACGAAATTTGAATAGGACGAGAGCGACCGTATAATATTATAATCGGCGTGTACAACATTTCATAGTTCAATTGTAAGGGCACTGAATGGAGCCGGTCGTATTAAATTCAGCGGAAGAAATGTACTCGTGTAATTTGTGAATGAAAACATGTTAACCCAGTTAAGGCGCACTTTGGAATACTGTTAGGCTTCATGGTTCATAGATTGGATGAATTAACTATGTTTTGCAATTTGGGGCACTTAAATTTCAAGTATTCAACCATTCGCCAAGTGGATTAAAACTGCTAACCGAGCATGGTAGAAGTTAAACTAAAAGACTTGAAAATGTCATCGTAAGATAGCACTTATTGGTATTAATGCACACTAATGCGGTTATTAATAAAGCCTGCAAGATCAACGAGCATAACCCACTCGTTTTGCATAGATTCGCATTAAAATACACTTCACGCAAATGCAAATCAAGGTTGATACCATTAGCAAGTTCACTCGGAATGGCCTTTTCGCCACTGGGGAAAATGCGCATCGGTCAAAGCAATTTGCAGCCCAAAATCCTGCTCTGCAGGCACTAAGGTGTTTGCACGACAGCTATGGGAAATCTGGAAATCCGTTAATCCATTGGAGATTCAGTCAGGTATAAGCGGTGGTAAATCATAATCCTTCATCCGATTATTTACTCCATTAAGGATTCCGTGATGAACGCAGGCAGCATTAATGCAGTAGCTTTGTCTAATAAGGTCAAACGCATGGAGGGGTGGCAAGCTAATGAGCAAACGCAAACTCAGGAATACATAATGGGTTGGCCTAAAAAATTTAACTGTCGTCAAGACCACTGATTTAAGGTACTTCTTTTAGGAACACGTAGATTTTCTGATTGAAGTCGGCAATTAATTGAAACCATATCACAACATGCGCCGCATAAGTGCTGCGTGCATTCATTCATCTTCAATTAAAAAGGGATTATTTCACGCACGCATTTCCCATTAATCATAATACTTAGATTGTTTAATACTGTTTCCCTAGCTTTTAACCAAACCGGAGATTTTAATTACAGGAACTGTCGCGGGCTTATTATAAAGCTATATCATGTATTGCCTAAAAATAAAAATACGTTTGCATAATTTTTACGCGAAGGAAGCTAAGCGCGAGCTAATTAACAAGCAGGGAATTCTACGTGTAAAACCCAATTAAGACTACTGCCTAGAATCCTAGATCCTCAGCAAACATACATGTACATGCATGAGAAAATTGCAATCAGACCCCTTTATGAAAGGATGGTTTGCGTTACCGGTATTCTACAACGTGACGACAACTAAAAACGTTCACAATGCCATAGGACTTCATATGTTTGAAGTTAGACAAATTCAATTCAATTCAATTCAACTCAGTACCCTACTGTCAGCAT
Organism: Cylindroiulus punctatus; assembly: GCA_034695085.1. Taxonomy (NCBI): domain Eukaryota; kingdom Metazoa; phylum Arthropoda; class Diplopoda; order Julida; family Julidae; genus Cylindroiulus; species Cylindroiulus punctatus. The sequence continues at coordinate 46,062 of JAQFYZ010000161.1, read as the reverse complement.
TTTTAGTACCATGTGGTAAGTGGGGGGGGGGGTCTAGTCCATTAACCCAAGTTATGTTTAAAGGGTACCACCATATAGTGGCGGACACCAATTCCTTCATTATCGAAATGAATTTCTCGTAGCTTAAGGTTATTCTTTGGAAGAGAATTCCAACGTCTGATGGCATGCAAGAAATAGGACCAGTAATATGGATCCGAGCGTGCGGGGATTTCAATAAGTGAGTTGCAATGACAGTGTCTACCACCTCGGTGGTTTCGTTTAAAAATTCCCTCCACCAAGTTAGAATTTTTCGACGTAACAAATTTATGATAGCATTCGACATGAGCAATGCTTTTATACTGCATGATGCATGGCATTGATTTGCAACATCACACCAGAACAAACCAGACGAAGCAAAGGCGAGTCGGTCAAGTCGTTTCTTATTCGCAGAATTTCCAATTTAACTCATTTGGCCCAACAGGTAGGGGCGATTGGCAAAGACATCGATTTGCCCACGAACGATGTCCCACCAGGTGTCGCTGGCGCTACGAAGCAAGATGGCTTCCGGGTCATCACCCAACACATGCAGACAGTCCATGCAGCCAAGGTGTAAGATAATAAGTAAAGAAGACGTTCTTACCGCATTTGCCTTGATACTTGACGACCAGTTCCTTCATGTTCTGGCAGGCTGTCTTCTGCAGTTCGCACAGCTGGGCATAGTCCTTGCCGTCGCTTCCACACACGAGGGTGCTGCCCCTGTTGTCCCCGTAGGAAGCACACTTGTCCGAGCACACGCATTCGGCGCTTCTGCCGTCCAGCGAGGCCACGCACCGGGCCCCGAAAGGGCACTCCTTGGTCTCGCAAGGGTCCTTCACATCTGGAGGAAACACATAACAAGCATTAATGAGGAGAGTTCGGCCGGCCAAGAAAGTCAGGAAGAACGCGAAGAGGAGCGGCGTCATCGCCAAGATGTCCCTCCCGAGGAATTCAGGGACCCAAGTCCGGGTCCTCAGGCCACATACGAAAAGTGGACCCCATCACGGAGCTGGAAACCGAATTCAAAGTCCAACAATTCAATTTGGGCACAATTCAGAAACAGGGCAATCCATCGTCAAGACTAGGGAGACGACCACGAAGTCACGTGTGCGAGCATCTTGTAGCACGAAAGAACCACTACACTATTTTGTCGAATACTGGTGGAGAATTACTGCCTCAATGACCAGCAATGAGTACTCAATTCAACACAAAGCACTAAAGGCTAATTGCTTCCGAGTTCCCAGGTCACCAGTCGAGTGTCACGTGGGCGCCATGCTACCAAGAATCCACCGATGGGAGGCGTTAGGAGGACCAAAAACGACCAATCACGATGCAGAATTTCCAGCATCTTCAGACTGCAGAGAAGACGCCGCTCAAAATCGCCAGTCTGAGTGTTCAACTTTACGCACCGCTGAGTGCTCAATTCAACACAACACTGTCTCCATATCCCAATTCCCCCTCAACACGGCAGGGGTGGATGTCAACAGGGTCACGGGGTCACGATGAAGTCGAGCGTCACGTGGTCGGTCACGCCACTCAAAACACGTCATGGTGGATGGGGGGCGTCGGTGAGTGTCCACGACCAATCACGATCCAGAACTCCCAGCATCTTCAGCATCGCAAGACTCCAAACCGAGAAGAGACAACTTTTTCGACTTCACCACTTCCAGTCCAGATCCAAGATGGCTGCCTGTTAGCAGGCGGCCTGTAGCAAAGCGTGTCTGCGTCGAGCGACGTCAATCGTCGCTCTGCGTTGGTGGAGGGTCTGCGGCGTGAAAAGCGAGCTTCATCGGTGCTGCCATTTGCAGAGAAAACAGCTCTGGCAGGAGCGGCGCCCAACAATGGCAAAGACGTTCGAGAGCGTCGTAGGTGACGCCAATCTCGTGGATCTTCAGCAGCAGCACCTCATCCTCCTCTGGCTGTCTTCGCGAAGCCCAAATGCACCACGTGTGTTCGCCCAGTAATCTGGTTCTGGGTCCTCGCACTGCCTACGTGCACTCCACCAGCAGCTACTGTTCCAGCAGCTATTGCACGATTTTGCCAGACTATCGATTTTTAGCGCAGTCGTCAGCCAGAGAGATGCAGAGAGGTTGGAGGAAAAGGGAAAAGGTTAGACCGTACTACTGTGCCAATTGAAAGCAGCTGACAACGCCCGAGATTTTTTGCAGGAAAAACCGAAAAAGCACCGAAAAGCGGGACGAGATAGAGCCCTGAATCCGCCGCGCATATAGTCAAGGAGCGAAAAATCTTCCCCCAAATCTGTTTCAATTTCGCAGAATTCATACGAACTCGAGACGGCGTTCTAAGCCACTGCAGCTTGGTATTGAAATCACGTCGCGGCGACGCAAATTGAAACGTTTGCCCATCGTTTTACGCCAGAAAAAACTAAAGCACGACACGTGTACCAGATGACGAAGCGTCGCTCCTCAAATTTTAAATTATTCGGTTTACCTACAGCGTCAGTATTGCACCTGGAGCACGGCTCACAGAGCAATGTCGGATGAGAAAAGCTGAAATTCGTGCTTATTCGCTTGTCGAAAGAAAATTTTGCAGCCCCACTAACACAAATGGCACGATTACTTAATCTTGATACAGTATGGGGCATTCCTGCTTTGCCAAACCCGAATTGCCAGATGTTGTTTATATCAAACTAATGGGCACATTGAGTTTTTGTCGAGATATCATTAAAAAACGGGATGAAGTTTGTGTCCCTATCGGCAATGAAAATCGAGATTATAGCTACGGTACTTCCAGGAATACAGTAATGGAGGTTACCGCGATAACGTATCTCAACTTTAAAATGTTTTTAATATCAATGCACGACTAAAATCAATGAATTATGAGGCAACCCAGCCAACAGAATGTTAAGCACAGGGAAACACAGCGTTTGCGCATTTTGCCGATGCATGACCCTACCGCATTTGCGACATCGTTTCCATCGAGCAAATCACGAATCCAATTCTCCTGAATTTGCCTGAATAAATTTTGCATTTCCCCGAGGCAACATTTTATCTGTGCCGACAATCACCGTTACTAAATTATTGATTTTTTCCTCTTAGAACTTCGCGACTCAAACCTCTCGCGGGTAATGGCTCGCTCGGTCATAACCTTTTTCACAATTCCCCAATTGTTGAAAACCGACAAAAACTTTTTGAAATTCTCAAATTTCTCAGAATGCACGGAAACCTATGGGCGAATCAAATTTCCTTTCAAAACACTGACAGATCGAGCGCGGATAAATCGTTAATTCTCTAAAAAAAAAAGGCTATGCCAATTAAAAATCGTCTCTGCCCAAAAGTGTTAACGTGTTGAAAATATACAGGGTGATAGAAAAGTCGCGTAACCCCTGACAAAGTCACGCTTATGTTATTTGTTAAGCATGGGTTTTCGATCGCCCTGTATAGGTTTGCCCCGCTGCAAACCATAGGTTTACTTTCCTACGCGGCTCATAAGCTAGCAGTGATTGCCTAAGGACAAATGCGGCCCAATAAAAAGTTACATTTTTAGCTTAGGTCAGTTCGAAAAAACAACGACGAATTGTGGGAATCTCTGACAAAAAAACACTGGTGCTTTTCCATTTCCACGAATAAGCTTGTCAACTATTTTGTTTCTTCAGAGAACAAGCCTACGTGAAATTGCAATTTTAATTACCGCAAGTTATTCACTTATAACATATTCAGTCGAGTCCAAACGAAATTTCGGCGCAGGCTGAATTTCGGTTCAGGATGGCATCAAAACCGAAATATAATACATATATGAAAAATGCATTAGCCGACAAAAGGCTGCGAGCCCAATCAATATAAATTTATATTCTATCGGCCTTATGGATACGATTATCTCGAGAGACAGCTCAAGAGTAAAATCCAAAAATAGGAAAAAATAATGCCTACTACCGTATAAGAAAAAAAAGGACAGGCTGTTAAAATAAACAAGAAGAGGCCTGGGTTATCTCGTAGGAGTTTGTTTGCTAGCAACCCAATCGTAAAGAAATAGGCCCACACTCACCTCATGTTTGCATAATAGGAAAACAGAGCATATGCTGCTTAATGTAATGATATCCTATTGAACGACACTACGCCAAGGGCCATCGCTTCACTTTACTTTTGTCACAAACAGTGTAAATACCGACCATGTGTACGTGGGTGGAGTATGGGTGCATGGAACTGGGGGTCATGAAGGAATTTAAATTTCCAACTTTTTTGAAGCACAGGATAGTGTGGGTGGGCAAGGGGTGTACAAGCTCAATGAACAAGGGTGGATTTTATATTCTTGCGGCAAACCTACCCTCAACACATGGGTGGCAAATTTCACCACTTCAGGTCCCAACAAAGGAAGACTACACAGGCCAGTAGGAAAAAAAAGATGGCGACTGATTTTAATCATACGTTATTTGAAAACCAACTTCATCGACAAGCTGTCAATAGATTTTCTATGCAAATACACTCGAGCAGCCATGTCGCATTGTGAAACAGCGATGGTCCCATATTGAAAGGCACCTCGATGCAAGCCATATAACGCTCGGCACACATCCAAAAAGGCATATCAGAAATGGCAAACCAGCGAGATTGCATCGACTCTTATTCTCTTCGAGGAAATTGAACTGGGGGATGGGACTTTATGTGAAGCCAGTTCAGATTATGTCATGGCGCGGCTTAACGACACCAGCGCCACATCCCCAGCTTCCCGCACTCTACCAGATATCCCTTCATCGAATATGTGTGTACTTTTGTCGCTATTTTATGACAATGGCAATGAAACCCGATGTCTAGTTTTTCACTGGAAATCCTATTCCAAATTCGCCTCGTTTAGTAAAGTAAAATTGTTTCCAGGTACATGTAAGTCGTCTGCATTTTAGACGAATTGATGGACGAATGATGGAACCACTGAGCTTTGAGAGTTGGAGGTTCACAGAATTGTAAACACAAACTTTTGTCCAAATTGGACGAACATGGATTACAGGCGGATAGGGGATCAAAATATGGACTTGCTTGATGGATGTCGATTTTGCACAGCCTTTATGGAAAAGTAATGAGCTTAAATCGTTCAATCTACAGGTATAACAACAAAATACGACCGGATTTCCGAATTCGTGACGAAAATCAAGGCGTGAACCCTAGCACATGTTAGTAATTAATGACACCAGGGGCTTGTTTTGGTTACAAAGACGTCGGACTGACGTTCATCACAATGAACAAGCTTTGCGCGTGATCTGCCTATTTTTCCAGCCCGTTGACAACGAGGGCTTATTAGAAGAATAGTCTCGAAATCCCTACACATGCTTTTCTCTTAGAAATTGGGTTTAAGACTCGATGGTTTGGCCCGTTCTAATGACGATTATACGGGAGAAAAAATGCGGAGAATTTCCCTTCCAAAACCCCGTTTTAATGCTCGTTAAACACGAGGCAGTATCTCCACGATCAATAATTTTCTACCTTTATATACCCCGATCATTTTATGTATCGACTGAGGTACTTCACGAAAGACGTGATGAAAAAATTGCAATCGATCGTCTCTTATGCGGACGACGCCATTTCATTTTTCTTTATAAGCGAATGGCCACAAAATGGCGCCGGTGGGAGAGCAGTCATTGGCTAGTGATAAAGGTTCGACCATCGTCTGTATTAGATAAACCCTCTGCAGTTGGACGTCCTATTCCAGTATGTACCAACTAACAATGAAAATTCAAACATTCAAAAAATTCGAGGAATTCGAAAGATGTCCACACTGGTTTCTAGCATTGTTTCTCATCATTGTTCCCCAACCAATTTCGTGTTTTTTCAAGCCTCAATCGTTCTTAGAATGGACTAGTTAATTTGCATGGAAAAGAAGTTCTTTCCTCGAGATCCCTTGCCTACAGTGACTCGATCAAATCGCCAAATTTTCTGTCATCATAAGGCACTCCATAGAAGTCGGCCTTGTCAGAGCAGATATCAGAATAGGGTGTCATTAGGAAGAGAAAACCATTTGGCTTTATAATTCGCGCACTCGTAACAATGATCATTGTTTGGTCGTCGTCCCACAGTAATATTCGAGGAAGAATGAAGCTCGGAGGAGGAACGGGCTACAGTATCGTCCCTGGACCTGCTAATTCCCCCCCAGTTCGCATTTCCAAATGGCAAGTTAAAGCCAGCGATAATGGAGAAGAAAAGAAGGGGCATTATTCTTAAAATTGTCTTTCCCAGCGTGACGGCCCCGAAATTGAAATCTTAGAGGAAGCCCCTTCTTCATCTTCTCCCCCAGCACCATTTTCATGTCTAATTTTGTCGGCGGTATTTCCATTAGGAGCGCATCATGAACACGGCCGTGGCACATCATATCACGATGGCATGACAATGAACACCCAGGCCATGAAATTCAATCAAGCTGACAGTTAATTTGCAGTGGATTCATCCCGAAGTCATCTATTTTTCCCTTTGCAAAAATCGCCTCCTATCTACGACTGATGAAACCCCATTCCGAGAACACCAATGAAATATATACATTTGCGAGCAGGGCGTAGGGAGAGGATGAGGAAAGATAAGGAAATTATAAGGGAAAGAAGGAGCCACTGTATACGACTTCACAGTGTGGGAAGAAGGCCCTCTGAATTACTACTCTACACGTACAATAATGTCAAGTCAGTTCCGCGTCACCCCCGCGATGTTAAGCAATAAAAAGATACCAACAAATCATTTCGTGCAGTCTCATTCAAAGACAAAAAAAAAATGTCCTGGAGCAATATGTTGGTGAAGGGCATTAAGCCTACCCGGGCCACCGAAAAGCACTGCCTGGGGTTCGTGTTGAGGGGCCAAGTTGATAAAAAGGCACACGACATCCGCGAAGTTTATGAGTTTCACCAGAGATGGAGCCACCGGGATTCCAACTAAACCCGAGGAAACGAAATTGCCTTTCACTGCCCCTGAAGGCGGGCAAACACTGCAAACGCCGAAGAACGCAAGCCCCATTCAGACTGACAATGAGTAACTGCTACCAAGATGATCATATAACAGTCCTGCCCTTACAAAAAAAAGTTTTATAAATACATATGAAGAGTTACAAAGAAAAAATTTTTGGTTCACAGGGAGTGCCGACAGGTGGCGCTGAATCCCTAGCATCGAAAATGATATTCAGGATGAAAAACCTCAAGATGGTCACTGGAATGACGGGACAAAATCGCCAATCAGTATTATCGTGATAAACTATACCAGAAAACACATTGACGTAGAAACCAGGAGCTCTTCTACCATGTTACAAAAGTTGGTCCTGGCAACTATATAAGAGTTTTTTTAAATTTATTTTTTGTTATGAAGGTTGGGTATTATCGCACTGTAATTCGGGCTACGCGCTACAAAGTTGCCCTGCCCATCCTAATTCTATATCCTAATTTGTTACGATTGAAATTAACGGTTCTCATTTTCAGACCTACCGCAACTTTCAGACCTACCGCAACTTTTTTGCACGTAAATCAAACGGATGAGACTAGGAAAGGTAATGTTGGACTGCATTCAAGCCCACGAAGGTCAGCGTGGTCACGAGGAATTCAATTCAAGGATTGGATAACAAATCCAATTTCTCAAATCTCCAGACCCGTTCGAAGCAAAGGCGACACGTAACCGTATGGCAAAGGCATCGACGTTAACCCGCACCTTAGACGGATAAATTTAGCTGTGATAAGTGGGTTCAGAACGTCTTAAGGACCACAAAAAATTCCAGGCACCTGTTTGTCAGCTGAGCGACACAAAAGCCTGGGAATTTCGAGGCGGAGGGATACCACGAATCCAATGATGCGAAAAGCAGAGTTCACCACCCCTCCCCTAAATAACATACGGGTGACTTTTCCACAGAAAATTTAGGGGTCATTTAGTCGAGGAACGTCGAACGACATAAATCAAGTCAAGACGCGAAGGATGTATGGAGTGAAAAAACTTGAATGAAAAATCCATACCAAAACCACCTGGAGGCCCCCTCGGAGGCAGAAAGAAGAGCCCTTAAAGCCCAGACTTCATTTTCGTAAAGCAAATTCAGAAAGTGCCTAAACCTCAGGATTTGTTTGCTTTCATTTCGGGCCGATAACTCGTTTCCAATTAGGACTGGAAAGACACTGAAGGGGAGCGACGCCAAATGCAAAACATACCTTTATGTATAATTCATGAAAATAATTAGCAATCAACGCAACTGCCTAACACGTCGGGGACGCTCTTATCACTCTCGTCAATTATCGCCAATTGCCAACTTCGCCGGGGAATTAAATTACACAGGCGTTATTACTAAACTGCCGTTGCACGAGTCCCTGCTAAAATTAACATACGCCATAGTAGGCATATAGCATCTCGACACGAAAGCTGCTCCGTCTCTTCGTACTGAATTTTAATAACTGATATTGAAGACAATTATATTTGTGAGACGATGAAAAAATGCCATAAGCTCTAACAGTAGAAAAATGTAATATAGTTTGCGTTGAGCATGGAGAATGCAACAGTATTGAGGCATGTTAGACTCGTTTTATATATCATGTTGCATGCTTCAACAAATGTATGCATCCTGTGGCACTTAAGACCCTAATTTCAAATTCAAGTCCGCAACGTCAGTCTTAATATGCTGCGCGAGTCAGAAATATGTCCAATCCCCTATTTAAAGGTTGCTCAAAGCGAAAATATGGCAGGTGTCAGCGTTGTACCAGCGAGTATGTACCAGCCTTATTACAGGTTCTCTGCAGAGGATCTCAAGAAAGAAGCTAAGCTAATCCTCTTAGGTTGATGCAAAAAGTTCATTAAAGACGTCGAAAACGAGTTCGGTTTCTAAAGCAGGCAAACACCTGCTACACACAAATGCCTTTTAATTAAAAAGGTTTTTTTCGTTCTAGCTAGTTTCATCACCCACAACATCACCGAACTTCTACCATGGAGTGACACTGGTTGCAGCCATTATGCAATTAAGCCAACTATTACGCGTGTCACTCCCACAACTGACTCAGGCCCAACAGGTCCCTAATCTGAAACTAAACTAATAAAAAAAGCAATTTCGCAAACAATAGCACGTAGATAAATCTGAACAACGAATCCATTCGACTTAAACTGACTAGAGCATTGCATAAGGTGCAATGTTTGAGCATTTAATGGTAAGGTGGATTGCCCATAAGTATTCTTAAGTTTTGGTAAATAACCTGAACTCAAGTTATCCATGAATGAAAGACCCTGGAGGCACTGAGAATAAATAAGCTAAAGCATCAAAACGGCAACGTTTCTATTGCATTTACTCAAATAAATTGTGCATCAAAATGTGAATTTCTCCAAAATTTTGTCGTATGCCTAACTGGTGCATTGCTTGTTGCATCCAAATATTTTGTATTTCGTTTCTCCTTGGCGCTGTTTTCATCGATTTCACCGATGCACTGCTGCAGGTTAAATCAGATCGATGACCGTGTAATCAAGCCAAATACAGAGATTGTGCTACCAAGGGACGCATTCAAGTTGCTTCGATCCATTTGCTTGATATTGTTGCTATTTGTTCACGTTTTACAATAAACAGAACTGCGACAACAAGGAGCAAAATTCGTGAAAAAATCATCCAATAAACTCCGTGTTCATCGCAGGTGGCGCCACAATGAACGTCAATTTGACTTGTAAATCCAATGAATCCTTTTGAAAATGTTTAATGTAAGGTTAGAGCACCTTTGAGCAGCATCACATTTTATATTTCAACAACCAGCGGGCATGCATCTATAGATTTCTCAATTGGGCTTTCATTCCATTATGGATAATTTATATGGAAACTAGCACGTAACCCAATAAAATCCATCTGAGAAAATTCCGGTTTTTGAAAACAAAAGTATTCGGAAACATGCATAGAAAAATCGCATGAATGTACACATTTTTCAAACACATTGTAAGACTCGTGTGCTTTCTTTTTGGTGACATTCCCTTATTTTCTAGTCTTTTCCCCAAAATGATCGCCCTGGGCATTAGTGAATGATCGATATTACCTTGAAAGTTCAGAATACATGCTCAACGTGAACCCGAGATTGTGCAGACATAGATTTTTTATGATATCCAGCAATGTCTACCCAAATTAAAAATGCTCTTGAAAATCCAATACAGGTCGAGATAGATGCCCGCAATCCAGAAGAGATTTCGATATTCCTACACCGAAAACAACGCTTATAACGAAAGTAATTCGCGAAAAGCTCAATTTTTTTCTAACGAACTCTTTTCTGACGATATTTAGGGCATTATTATAATCGGCCAGTCCTCAATTTAAAGGAATCGTAATAACGCCAGAATTCCAATAAACATGGTCCGGATCAAAACTGGAGAGAACAGGATAGTAATTTCGAGAAAATTAATTAATTTAAGTGACCGCAGCTGCATGCGATGCAACCCAATATTGGTGAAATTGGAAAGAGGTAATCTATGGTTCTATGGCTTATAAAGAAGTTCAAATGAAAGACTGCCATTTCGACAAATGCCTGGATCCTTTAATGACTGGATAATACTTGCTGTGGTCCATGAAAGGAATTTTCGAAAAGAATTGCCCATACTCATTTTCAGTTAATTGCATCTCGTAAAACGGAAAATACCTTTTGCCGATCATAAATTAGGCTAAATTGAGAAGTATAGTACTTGCTTAAAAGTATGAATATGGGGTTATGGTTTCCCCAGAGATGAAATTTAACTTCCCCGAATTTTCCAGGTCTAAACCAATTTTGGTTGTATTGCATATTCCACGCACCGAAAATTATTTGTATCCAACTGTGCCCCTCAACAGATTTAATAAGCTTATACATGCACACATAAATATGTTAAATGTCGGAAAGGTCAGTATTTAACAGCAGGTTTAACGGGCAAATACCTTTAAAAAAGAGAAACAAGTTCTTCATTAAGTACACCTGTATGCTGGAATATTTAGGAATGCTTGATAAGATAAAGATGTATTGCCCACCCTGTAGCTTATAATGATGAAGACGTCAACAGTTTAAAACTGTAAATGTATGCCAAGAAAAATACCAGTAAGTCAAGATGGAAAGCTTGAAAAAAAGCAGAAAGCAAACTTCCCCAATTTCATGCACAGAGGCCTAAGTAATCCAAAACCCAGTGAGTGGAACAATCAAATTCAGTTGTGAAGCAAAAGAAGTCGCCCTCGAGCAAGAAAATAAATGCGAAAGATCAACCGAACGGTGAAGGGGGGAGGTTTAAATGTGTCAAAAAATCAACCGTTAGATGGTTAACAATTGATGAGATGCAAAGAGTTGTAAATATATCAGAGAAACTAAATCCTATTAAAATGTATAGGTAATGTGATGCGTGACGTCGTCAAAACGCCTCGACAAAAATTGCTAAGCTAGAGTTTCAGAAAGTTGACGTAATTTTCGTTCTTCCGCACGCATGAATAAAATATGAGCCATTTTATGCGTCCTCAATTATTTATATAAATATGGCCCTAACGCAGATTCGTCGATTCTTACACGTCGCAATTTGCTTTCAACGAATTACAACACCTAAAACCCCTTGCCTGTCGAGGATTTAGTTTCATCGTCATATTTTCTCAACTTCATCCAGTAAAAGCTATGGATGTCTTTGGCGCAATCGAGTAAATAAGAATTAACATCCGTTCCAGCTAATTCTCCGGATAAGAACAAGTGCTTCTGGATACTGTATTGACATCTGAAACAGGATTTTTGCGGAGAAAGTCTTTCAGGACATTTTGAAAGGATCTGACAAGTTTCCCAGAAGAAAGCCTTTATCCGAGCCATTATTTCCTAACTATATTGCGCACGATGGTCGTAAAGTTCACTTATCACGTGTTGCTGATGAGACATTTATGGCGCACCGTACACGCATTTGGCTGCAGCAGAAACGAATTACAGCACTAAGGAGAGTCGTCCGGAAATGACCTGCTATGTCTTTTAAAGTTAAGTTTGGTGTAAAGAATGCCTAATATGGCCTAACGCAGGCCCGGTTGCGCCACTGCAACCGAATGTTAAATGGAAAGTTAGTTAACCTGGGGTTATTATAAATCTTAGGTTAATCCTACATATTAGCTAGGTTGCCCATGCATGGTTAACTGCCAACTTTCTATGGTGCAATACCCTTCATTAGATAACTAGAGGTTTACCTTAAGTTGGGTTTTGCTTAACTTTTGTTGGTGCAACCGGGCCTTAATGGAGAAGAAAAACCACACTTCAAAAAGCCCAATGCATTGTTTATATCATTTGACTGTAATGGGCTCGGAATACAATCTAAATATGCAAAGTGGTTTTGAGGTGGCTACAATATCTGGCGCAGTCCAGCATTAATGAAACGGAAAATGCGCTTTGGTCATTTCGAATATTTGCTTTCAAAGCCACCTGGAACGTAACTGTCCACTTCCAAAAATAACACTGTATTTCGACGAACATTATCAAAATTTATCTTGTCTCTAGTGCATATTGGTTGCATAAACATTGCATTAACATCACTGTAACAACGTGCGACACTGCCAATAGACAGGCAACAACTTGCAACAATAGCTTTCCGAATGGCATTTATTTTCACGAATTCAAAGGCAAGAGAAAAACAGTCAGGAAATCACCATTTCCAAAAGAATCAATGAGCATTTTTCTGCTTGCCATAATTTTTCGCTACCCATTACGGGCAACACTTTCATAAGGTTTTCACCGAACGCTCGACACTCCACGGTGGTTGGCGACGCCATAAAAAGGGGATTTTCCTAACCACGTATCGAATGGCTTTCAATTGAACGAGGCCGCCGCTTGATATCGTGAATTTCTAAATCACTGGTGGGTGAAATAGATCGCAATAATCATTCGTCTCGTAAATGGGCACCCACACAGATAACACTCAACGTTTATTGAAACAATGCACTAATAAAAGCTAATGTATGAAGCCATAACGAGACGCATGATTCTTCCATTGAGACCAGCTTTTCGCGCGTTCTATTCCATTACAATGGGTCTAAAAGTTTAAAAATTTCTCATGAAGGTGGAAAAACATGTCGGGACATGTCCATCAATTCAATGCAATTTGCAAACCTTTACCCCGGCTCGATCAAGTAGATCTTCGTCAGTTTGCACGACAGTGTTTGTTCAAGTTCGTTCGACAGGACTTCCCATCAACAGCACATCAGAACCGTCAGTATAAAAACACCGTAGTCGGTCCAAGCATATAAACGTTGCTTTCCCGCATGAAATATTCAAAATGCTTCTTAACGTTCTCCTTTCACAGTTTACGCCTCAGAAAAAACGCCAAATCTCTAGGGTCTTTCATCCACACCATATCCGACTAAGGAGATTGATTGTGTCACTTGAAACAGCAACTAGTCTTATCAGAGAATCCTCCCATTGATTTCTGAATCCGATTCAGCAGCGCCGATTTTTTTTCACTTGTCCATGCATAAGGACAAGTGCCTTAAAAACTGTTGCATTTGACACCTACAGTAGAACAACTCGGAAACACTACGGCTATAAGAGGTTTTAAACATGTCTAATGTTAACATTCACATACTTTTAATAGCTAATACATGACGAATGTAAGGTCCAATACTCACTACAAAAAGTAGTCTTAACCATGTTAAAAGTTAACGGTTTTTCCTATGCTTATGTAATTTTTGATTCTAGGCACATCCTGTGAACCCAAAACTTTTAAAAAACTTGTTAATCGAAAATGTTCTTTGTAACTAAGAATTTTTTAATTTCATTTTTGTAATGAGATTTGCTCATAGTTTGGTCAGTACTTTGAAAAATCTTTAACGAAGTGAAAAGATATTTAAATGCAGTCTGTGATTTCCGGGCATTGTCAATAGATGGCGCTACGAGGGGCACATTTACAGCTTTGTACAGCACGAACCCGCATAACGATCTCTTCGGTTAACGCTCAGCGCGGATGAGAGAGACGAGTGAAAAAAAGAAAGAAAGAAGGGAGGCTGCACCACTAATGGAGATATACGCGATAAGTGAATTGGGGTAATCACAAAGGTATCCACTTTTTTGCTGATACAAAACTAAATTAAACCTATTTAATGTCCTTATAATGGCATTAATTAGCCCGTTAACGACCGCCAAACGACATCATTACCCTCGCGAAAGTTTCATTTGTCTGGAAAACCAACTTGGAAAACCGTAGCACGAACAAGAAAAGTTTAGGCCATTTTCTATAAAACTGTCTTATCTTCAAATGAAATAACGTCGAAGGGATTTTCTTGCATCTAACATTAAATACTGTCGCGATGCATGGTGGAAAAATATATTACAACGCTTAAGAACACACTTGTACATGTAGCGGCTTGCTAAAACTGCCATGTCACATCTTCGAATTATTGAAGGTATCGTTTGTCCAGAGATAAATAGTAACTTATTTATCTGTTGTATTTGTTAGGTTCGGTTCAAATCCATACCGATATACTCGTAGCGAGTAAAAGCAAAGACATTTGATTTCATAAATATTACCAGTCTGTAATACGTTATGAATAAACTAAAGTACAGTAAACTAACTTATATATCAATATTCACCGCCAAGCAATCACTACCAGTCTAAAAAGCCATATACCCAAAGTTTTCGTTATCTTTTCTTCAGAAAAATAACTTTTCTGGAGCTCACACGAAATGTGTTTATTTAGAAATCAGACACATTTATTACATTCAGATCATGACTTTTGGTTATATTTTAGATAATCTTCACTTACTTCAACATTTGTTTTTCGGCTAATTAAAACAGAAGATCCAACCAATGTTGTTTCGCAGAATTTAAAGTAATGTAAGGAAAACTGCGGACAAGCCTTACATTAATGTCATTTTGTTTGCATAGACTCGAGCCTCGCAACAGCACGCTCTTGGAAATGGTTGGCATATACCTTTATAGACCATATCAGGTGCATTACATTTATCACCAGTCAAGAATATAAAAGGAGAACCTGTCGGTTTAACTTCATAAATGATTAATTACTTTTATTTGAATAGAGCATTTTGGCGGAGGGAATTCGGGCTTATCGGTGGATATTTATCATTGACATTAGCACGAAAAAAGGAAGTTTTCAGCATAAGAAAAAGAGAAAAGATTGAAAAAAGCAATTGAAAACACAAGCTTACTAAACAATTTTCTCGGAGCTCAATTATAAAACAGTAAATTGCAAAAAAAAAGTCGATACGCATTCTGCGACTACGTCAGAGAAACATGGGCAACAATAATGACACCACATTTCGCTTCATTAACATCCATTCTGGAAAGAAACTTTGCAAAAAAAATCCCTGATGCGTTATTGACAAGTCGATGTGGAAAGCTAGGACCAAAGTCATCTTGAGTACACATAAAAAGTGAGTCGAGACAGCACTTAAGGTAAAGTGGAAATATTGACAAGACAGCAAAAATCATAACATTGATAGCAGGCTGTCTCATGCGTGCATGCTTAATTGAATTACGTTAAAAATCGTTACAAAATAATTCAATTAAAACGTGGTATACAACTCAAAATCGTTCACGAAGTGAAATGCTGTTACTAAAGACTTGATTTTTGCACCAAGCTCTTTGCTTAGAGTTTTATATACTCATATATTTTATTTAAAAAAAAAATAAACGACGCTTGTGGACGCTTTAAAAATACTTCAATTTTAAAAAATAAAATCATGCAATTTCCTGAAGAATTTCCACATAAGGCAAATTTTATATAAAATTGGACAAGATATGACACAAAGATCCCGATTCTATACAACTTCTGTAAAATAATTACGTACTGGTGCAACAAATAATTGTTGCACATGTTTTTCAGAATTTTTAATAAAACATTTTCGTTTCAATAACGAAATCTTCAATATTGCGTTTTTGTAAACTTTTTTATCTTCCAAGTATGCATGCTAATTCGAAAACGTTAGCGATGGAGAAGGAGGGGCTTAATTTTCGCTATAGCCGCAATAAACTTCACCTTTCTAAATCAATAGCACGGAGACGCAGTTTTCAAGCCGAGTAATCAGAGGATATAATAGATGAAAAATTAACGCGCGTAAACTTATGAATATGAAAACATCTCAATTAATCCTCACCCTGAAGTCTACCACAAACGATCCAACCAACTCCCCATCCTCACCTTGTACGTAATTTGTCTAGCTTCGTATATCGAGGCCTTTGGAGCGGCAACATTTTAATATGAAACCGATGCAAAAACTCGGCGCAGATAAATTGATGGTAATCAGTAAGCCATATTTCAACTTAATTACCTGCGTTTGTATGAGAAAGTAATTATCGGGGCTCGAGCTTCGACGCAACCCTGAGTGAGTGCACTCGAGATTTCGTAAACAAGACGGGGATCCGTTTGCAATCAGGTGGCAACATGTGCAAAAGAAAATATGCCAACCAAGTGAGGATCAATTTTCCATTACCACTTTCGAAACTTTGCGCTAGATGGCGCACTGCTGGATCAAGCTGTTAAATAGTGGGGTGGATTCAATTTTCTAACTCAGAAACGGTTGGGCTTTAAGGGGAAAGAGCCATGCATAGCATCACTGAATTAACACGCAAGCTTTAAGGCCCATTGAAAGTGCGGTGTGATTTTGGGGACACCCTGCACAAAATTGCGAAATTCAATTTCTTCTTTTCTGATCAACATATTAAAATTTTTTTTTTTTGTATAAATTACATATATACAATTAGGATTTATTGGTGGTACTATTTGACAACTTGTGGAAATGCATATGATATTAATAAAAACGATAATTCTATTTTTGACTTTTCATTTGGCTTTATGAGGGATAGATGGCAGCATCTGCCGTCTCAATGGGAATATACATGTAAGAGATCTAGAATTTGGAACAATTCTAAAAATAATACGCCTTTTAATTTTATATAGTCCAGGAACTTACTATTAACATAAACTTCGAATTAAAACATTTAGTTTCATTTGAAATTTTCTTATCTGTCCAAAATTAGGTAAACTCAATTGCAAAAAATCACTTTCAATGGGCCTTAAGCCACTTTAAACAAAGATCCCTAACACAGTTACTAGATATGCGTCTGCACTTGGTGGTGACATGTCCCAAAACACCAAGTAACCTCTGCATCATAAAGAAGCGCTAGCATGTGTGGTATCATGAGTTTTGCAGAATCAGATGCAAAACAAACCAGATATTCTTATACGCTTGCAATAGCACCTGGTCTTGAAATTGAGAGTGTGGTTCTATATTGAAATTAACCTAACCTAACGTATGAAAACAAAGTCAAATGCTCATCTCAAGTTAAGCGTGTTTAAAAACGCTATTTGCACATGCTATTTGCAGCGAACTCAACTCGTTGTTTTGAGGTGCCTGGAATCAAACCACCCCAGCTGAATCCCAAATCAAGTATTTTAACTTTGGTAGAAATGCATGATTACTTAGCTTAAGGTGTTTTGCAGTTACATGTGAGCAAAAAAATACATAAATAAAAAGGATGAATTGCGACAGCTAGGACGAACAGCTTGGATTAGGGAAAGTAGGTAAAATGAATAAAAATAAGCTGTGCACATTTGAATCAGCACATTTGTACAATGTAGTATATTCGAAAAATTATATAGACGATGGAGAGTTCATACTCGCAGGCTTCATGAGAATGTACACGTACATTTTAGACACGAACTTTTCTGGTATAACTGACAATTTGAGTTTGATCACGTGTGCCATAACATGTGCCACCTGTTTTTCATATTATTGGCGATCTGGGATCTTGGATTAATGCGGTGGAAATGAAAAGGTACTTCTGTATTCCCTTGGCTGCCCTTTGCATTTGGTGGGGGTGCGCGTTGGGTATAAAATGCTACGGTGGGCCAGGGAACGTGTACAGGCATCCCTGTGTGGCACAGACAAATGGTTCTCCTCTCTCATAATAACTTGTTATCCTAATGAGTTTTCATTTTTTTTCTTCTCTCTCTCTTTAAAAGGCATCTCTAGCAAACCGATAAGAGTCATATTTATCTGCCTTCGCCTCCTTCTACCCCTCTCCCGTATTCCCTGAATAGGAGAACGAATGCGCCATTCTTCAAAATGTGTTAATGGAAATTTTAGAATGACTGAATAACAATGGGATGCTAGAGAAAAATTAATGATTCCTGGGAATTATGTATTACCTTCTTCGAAGTTTTTTTTGTTCGTTTCGTACACGGTGTACAGTTTAGCAAATGCATGTTGCTCGCCTCATAAATTAGCTAGGCTGCTGTTCTGTGGTTTTGGAGAATGGGCCTTTGCAAGGGCGTTTTTCAAATGCAATTTAGCAAAGAGGATGCGAGGCGGTGGGAGGATATGGTAGGAAAATTAAAACATGGAGAGGCCCCCCCAAAAAAAAGAAAAAACGAGAAAAACGGTGCAATTTCATGAACGACAATACGTGTATATACACAAACGCAATTCTATTACTTTTATTGTTTGCGCTATAATAAAATATTCATCTTGTGTTTGCGCTGTTCCTATGGCACAGCAAGTGGTGGCATTATTGGGAATAGTTAGGCTTTTAAATATCCTGCAAAAAATCACAGACAATGTTTTTTACTGTTCGGCAGATTGCACCTAGTAACCGTCAAGCTAATTTGTAGATTGCAAGCAGTTTTACTTGAATTGAAGAATGAAATTAAATACACCGGTATAATTATTCACGAAGCAAAAACATTTCTGATGGAAATGTAAATAATATAAAACGTACCATCAGTTGTAATAACTTTGAAGAAAATGTCGAAGAAAGTAGCCGATAGTAATTGAAAAGACGTGAAATGAAATTTCCCGTGGGGTAGGGGGCTATGAATCTGTTCCATAAATCGAATCTGCATGCCCATGCATTCAAAATGACGTTGGGATAAATATTTTACGATGCAATCATAAAGGTGAAATTGATGCCCAAAATTTATTTCTCGGCCACCTTTTCACATTGAATAAAATTTTAGGCGTGAATACATTTGGAGGAAAATGATACGACGGTGCGTGTGAGCAGAAAACGGAACTTGTAAATTATCTACAGGCTATTTTCTATTTCTTAAATCATTTTCAAGTTTGAACAAAGGCAAGCAGATTTCGGTCTGCGCAGTCGTTGATATACATGATATGCAGTTTAGCACCGAGAACATATCATAAACTATTCAATAACGCTGAAACTGTAGGAGGAAGAAAAGACGGCTTTGCTATAATGTCCTAGTTCGAGTGGCTCACGTTTACCCTTTTATCCGCTAGGCATTCATAATTCATGAGAGGACTTAGAAATTTAAAACTGGTCAGAGAAGAACTAATCCACCTTATTATAATATCGGGTTGTGACGGAAAAGATGTACAGCATTTGGCAGCCAGAGGAAAAAAAACCTAGGGGAAAGCCACCTACACTTCGATATGCAGGATGTTACTTAGGTATCTGAAGTGACCAGTTTTTGTAAGGCAAATCGTGTTTCGGTAAACTGCTTTCTTATAAACGTCAATAAGCATATTCATCGTTGTGGACGCGTTTGTTGAGATATTTTATATCGCACTTTGGTCACAAAGAGCCATTTCGGTCAATAATACAGGATGAACATAAAATCGCCCCTCCCTGTTAGGCGAATATACGAATTACAATCTTTAAAAGGGTTATTCCGTCTGCTTCAAAATATTGTTTCTTTTTAGGAAGTAGTTTTCCTTAAAATCCACTTTTTAAAATGCTGGTTGGACTTAATGATAATGCCTTACATGATCGGACTTCTGCCCCCGGAGGTTGGCAATCACTGACAGCTTCATGGTAGGGCAAAAAACGCACTGGTGACAGAAAGCAGCTGTGTTAAGGTAGTTTCGCACAGGCGGGACATACGCCATAAAACATACATGTATGTTAAGCAGGTTTTATAACGTCATATGTACACACGTTCAGGTCGATCCTTAGGACTAGGGACCTGAAGGCGCCTTATCTCTGTAAGGTTAGGTTTTATGACATGACGTCATAAAGCATGCTTAAAGTATGTTGTATGGCGAATGTCCAGCCAGAGTGAACCACATTTGTGACGATAAGACTATGATCACCCTGCATGTGACCACTGACCTACATGTATACTAGTACCAGAAAATGGGAAGCCTTACAGTAAATGCAGGACAAAGTAATACAGCAAGCATGAATGTACAATACAGTACGAGTATTGATTAATAATGGCCACTGCTTAATCAGTTTCAAGTGTCACAGGTGAATTGAATAGAACATGTAGTTAAGTCACACTGCGTGCATATAAATTTCACTAAAGGAATTCGCGCTTGAAGCATTAATGAGTTTTCCCCGAGACTTATAATAAGTAAAATTCCTATTTGTGAAATGCAGATTAAAATGAAATATTGAGTAGATAATCTGCCAAGCAGGGGTCTTGTAGTTCTGTTCAAATGGGCATTAAAACGTGCGTGAAAGTGGGGAGACCATAGTCTGGAAAATGTACACCTGCTCTTTAATACATTCATGTACATGTTCATGTAAATGTGCGGCGTGCATGCCCGTCTAATTATATTTCAGCAATGACCTGGGGATTTATTACGGCGAACGTTTTCAATAATGAATGTGCAGACATTAAGCGGATCTATTAAATGCTATTAAAACACATAAGCAGATGGTGCCATTGCTAAATGTCAATTCGACGAAAGAAACCATAAATCACAACGAAGCTGCTCGCAATCCATATTCATCCTTCGACTGAGAATCAAAAACTGAGAATAAAGTACGCCATCCATTTTTCTCCTAGACAATCCTTGTCAACAGATGTCACCACTTGCCAGAACCAAAAGGCGAACAGAAGATAGTAAAATGTGAATTTCCCTAAAATGTCAATTGTAACGAGTACTTGGACTTGGTTTAAAACTACATGCTATTTAAAAAAAGAAAAACTCAACTATAGGGACGGTTAAAACCAGCAAAGTTGTCAACTGCGTTTGACGTTACGTCAAGCAATCAATTTGTTCCTTCCAATGTTGTAACACTTGCAACCAAATTTCGCAAATGGTAAAGCCTCATCATAGTAAACGAAACCTGTGAACACATTAGGTACCCAGTTGAAAAAAAAGCCGTGGCATATCCCTTACCATCGGTTTATTCTAATCAATAGTTGACTAGCAACGTTGATAGCGTCAAACTAAACAGAGTGGATCAAAATACTGTAATCATTGAACACGGTTAATATAACTGAGTTTCAAACTAATTTTAAACGAACGGCATAACAGCCTCTCGACGCAAAATGCACGTACGGTTTTTTGAAATTGATTGAACATTTTTCCACTGGATGATTTCCAGTTAGGAATTAAAGATTTCCATAAGCACATATTTACCGATACAACATAAACGTTAACCTAGTAGACAAGAGACGCCATCTATCGACACCGGAAGACGGGCACAACAATAACATTGGAGGAAGGCAACCAAATAAAAAAGCGCATCAGCGGCAAAATTTGCATACCAACAATGGAAGGTTGTTAGAAAAACAGGGAAAAACAGATAGGGGCCATTACCGGGGTTTTATGGCGCAATCAGACCTTTTAAATGACACTAAATGGCACATTTGCTGCAAAAATGTAATATTTACCGAAGCGAATGGGGGCCTCTGGGAAAGAAAAAAAATAGCCCTAGGAGCGTGAGCGGTCCTATTTGCTGCTCATTTGGGCGCCCAATTTCACTCTTATTAAGCCCAAATTCTCCCACGATATACGCCAGCCTGGCAGACCTATAAAGAGCAGAAACGCCGTAGGCAAAATGTGCAAAAATGCTAAACAAGACGCATTACACACCCACAAGGGCACGCAACGAATTTAAGCAAAAAAAAAAATCCAAAACCATCTTTAACTGCGACAATTGCTTACAAGAATAAATATTTAAACACCTGCAATTTGTATAAGCGCTTATACAGCCCTTGTAGTGATTTTTTTGCGTAAAAAATGTAGATGAAACCGTCGGGTGAATGCTGCACAACAATGTATACGAGCCATCATGGTTTGCCAACAATTAGGGGCAAACTCCATCTGTATGTGCGGTACACTGTATACCAGATTCAGAAAACTGTCCGCCATGCTGGATGATACCACGACGGTAGCAAGGACATAACACGGAAGGGTAATCGTTAAAATCCTTGAGTTTAGAAGGAAATCAAAAAAGACGTAGATATCGTTAATGCAGTGATCGAGAAGTCCTTCCATGATTACAAAAACGTAAGTTTTTTTTTTAAAAAAAAAACTGTTAGTAACAAAGTCCAAACTTCAAGCTACTAAAGTTGACGAATACGAAATTTCCCAATATTTGTTACTAGTAACTAAGTTTTTGAAATTAAATGTTTGTAACGAGGGTGGGACTTCATGATAGCCCCTCTCGAATTCCAGAATGGCAAAAATGTTGAACTGAAGAGCTCCTGGAGCTGAACGAAAGCAAAACCAGGCAGATGACGAGAAAAACAAGACGATGACAGCGAATGGATTCATCTGGCCATTGTTGGGGCACCGAAAATGGGAGCATTTCCAAAAGCTGTGGGAAGGACATTTTGATTCATGAGCTGAAGCGGGGCATTGAGGAAGAAAAGGCTTCAAATTCATCACCTATCCTTCTTTTCTAAGCTGGCTGGCAACCAGAGGATGAATTAGTGATACAAAATGATTTGATAGATGGCTCCTAAATATATAGACGATGGCTGCGCTTTTGGGCTAGCTTGACACGTTGCAAGAAAGAAAAGCCACGGATGAGAAGACAGACGATTAATTACAAAGGACGGATCCACAAGTACCGGGATATATGTCAACAAGGCCGTTCACTTCACACCATCCAGTTCATTGGATAGGCGAGCGATAAAATTTTGAAGTAAAAAAAATCGAGAGTAATATGCTCCAGGGAGTATGCGTTGAAAGGTTAAAAGGAGATGAATTCAACTTATAAGCCGGACCATAAAGCTGGCTATATAAGCTTAAGTTCTTAAGTAGGCAATTTGTAAAACATTGATACTAGTTAGCCGCAAGAGGCCACGAGCCAAAGTATTCAGTACGTTAGAAATCGATTATAATCATTCAGTCGGTGTACACCAAAAGTATTCATCGTTAATAGAAATGGATTTCCTTAAGAAACTGGTAATATGAATATGGACAATTTAAGCCTGACTACCTTGTATATACATACTGTATAAGCCGTATACATAGAATATTCCCTGCTCCAAACGTGCACATGCATGCATATTTCAACCCTAATTGTAACCAAACCTAACAACGTCTTGTTATCACAAATTATCCTGTTTTCGTCTTCTGTGAATAACAACATAACCTAGTAAAAAAATTATCCAAAATTGGTTGAGAGCGCCAATACATATTTCAATACATATATCTGAATACAGTACTTCTGTAGTACTGTAGTACTTGAGTAATCTTTGATATGGTTAACTGTCTGACCTTTCTGAAAGTTTATATTTTTATACAAGCATTCCATCCATGGCGTGGATGTGAAGGGGTTGGGGTGGGAAATGAAAGAAGATGCGTTTTGCAACTATATTGGACATGAGGGTCCAGTTGACCAAGTTTCGTCGAAACCGGCCAAATAATTTTCCAGAAAATAGGATGCGCAAACCTCAGTTATGGTTAGCCCGTCTCTACCGGGATCAAATTCTTAGTTTTGATACACACGTGCATGTAATTCCGCTAACAAGATCTCGGAGCAGTACGTCATAACTCACGAGGATACTTCCAGGGATGGCCCCGATATATTTTTCGCCTGGCACATTTTTGAAATATGGTCTCATGGAGCCGATATCGCGCGCGAGCTTATTGCTAAAAAACGTCTACTGCATAATTGAGAAGAGTGCAACATGCCACCACTGATAACACTAAGATTATGTATGAGTTTGAGTTGGGCTGCGCACTTTCGTGTAGCTTATAATGCGGCGCAACCATGTGGCAACGTAGATAATGGCAATTACAACCGCACCATAAATTAAGGTAAATATTTAGAAAGCAATTAATAGGGGCTCGCAAGGTGCGCCAAGAGCGGAGAGGCAAAAGCGTGTCAAATCGTATCGATTGCCATTTATGATGGGTGGCAAAAGGTGGGCTTAATTACCGAAATCTCTAACCTATGCTCGGAGATTTCAAGCAGTTTCATCGCCCTTCCAATTACACGTATTAAAACCAGGAACGATAGGGGGCAGGGTAGGTCGGTCTGAAATTCTGCAGCAGCATGACCTAAAACATCAAGTCACCCAATGATAATAGGGCCATGTAATCCGATATACCCTAACTTATGGCTGGAAAGGGATTTTGATCCTATAGTGTGGATACATGACAGGATTCATCATCCAAGAAAAGTTCAAAATCCTATATACTTAACAAACTTACACCCTTCCGCGACCTCTTTCCGAAAGAGAAAATTGAACGCTGTTTTATGAGACAGTTTGCAGTTAACAATGAATTTTCATCTCGAAAACTCAGGCCTGTGAAAATCCCGTCTAGTTCATTTTGATAACAAATTATTTCCCATCGAAATGATCAGCAATGAAAGCTGTTCATGGGTGATCAACGAAGACTTAAAAAGTACGGAGATCCGTATTAGGCATAAGATTTTAAACTTTAGATGTACGAGTAAGTTGCAAAAACTCATGTTTCCAAGCCAATTTTTCATGTATTTCGTTCATTTGAAATTGCAACATGGTTGGCCATTTCTTTCAGAATGGGATGGGAAACTCAACAGATGAAACTAACATGATAAATTGGATTTCGTGAAAAAAGAATTGCATCACGAAAACCACAGATCAGCTGACTTACTTTCCTGAAATTCGAATTCGTTTTATAAAAGTAAAAGCATAGCTGGTACTAAAGTAAACTAGCCCTTTACAGGTACAAATAAAACTACAGAATATCATGATGCTGATTAAGGTTTATAATCATTTGTGTCCATTGATCAAGGCACAAATCAACGCACAGTGTTAGGACAGTTCAATCAATAGCTTTAACTCATTTAACGTTAACGCGATGAGGCATTTAACTTTCACAAAAGGCAAAAAAAACCTACATGTACCAGGGTCGCGCTTTTAATTAACTCTGAGAACAAATATAAAAGGATCGAACTTCTTTTTTACCTCAAATTTCAATTATATTTAACAGAATGGTGGTTGTTGTTCGCGTCTAAGCCTGTGTGCACAAACGTGGAGCTATAGTACGACAAAAAAATCGCGTATAATTGCTTCTTACAAATTTATAGAAAAGCGTTTCAGCTATAAAAGGAAGAAATCTTCAACAGCCAGTTAGTGCAGCCACGATAGAATTAAAGGGAAAAAACTACTCCTTGTAAAGAAAGCTGCCAATGTCTACAAGAAAGCATCCATGCAGCTTCCATCATAGGAATTTGTGATGATGAAAGGGCGAGAAAAATGTGTGGATTGATTTTTTTGCAGTCTAGAACGGTTTGGAAACTAGAAATGATAACAGGGAAAGTAATCTAATGAAAATTAACATTGACATTGACTTAACTGGTAATTATTCCCTGTATGGAAAAATAACTATGGGTCATATACGGCGTATTCCTAAGCTAACTAAAACTAACTTTCAGCTAGGCCACATGTAAATAATTGTTTTGTGAGGTCAAACTGTTTGATTAGCTTAGTATCATCCTGATACAGGAATGCGTGTTATAAGTGA
This sequence comes from Cylindroiulus punctatus, assembly GCA_034695085.1. Taxonomy (NCBI): domain Eukaryota; kingdom Metazoa; phylum Arthropoda; class Diplopoda; order Julida; family Julidae; genus Cylindroiulus; species Cylindroiulus punctatus. The sequence continues at coordinate 20,474 of JAQFYZ010000161.1, read as the reverse complement.
TTTCATGAATTACATTATGTAATTAACCCATCATTTGCAATATAACTAGCTATATAATACTGTCATGTAACAAATTTCCCATATGTGACCATATTTGCAGCCATATATACGATACTCAATATACAATGTCCCATGTATGGCGATTGCATTACAAGGCCATCAATTGTACACTGCAGTATTCGACACATGACCATGAATGGCTACATACATGTACATGTCCCAAGATGAGATTTCTCGTCGTTTAATGGTCGGCAAACGTTACACGGCTCAAGTTTTCCTGATTAATTAAACGTACAAAACCCACATCACCCCCCGTATCAAGATATACGAGGAGTAAAAGAACGATATCTTTATAGCGAACCATGGATTATGCTTTACGCCATGGAGTTCCAAACCGTTTTATTATGTTTTTGGGGACCCAATGCAATCAACGAGACTAACAATATAGGCAAAACGTTTCACAAAGGATTGAAAATTTGCTGCAATTTCTAGCGAGCAAGAGGAGGACAATACTAGTGAAATAGAAGAACGATTGTGGGAACCATGCAGGTTTCAACTTTGTATGGGAAAATCAAGGCAAATTCACCTGAACTGAGGGGATCTGACGAATGTCTTACGGACCCGAGCGCCACACATCACCTCCAAACCGGGTCTTCCGATATAGAGAGAAAACACAAAAAATAGCTTGGAATTCAACCAGATGTCAGCTTGGGAGGACACAGCTGGAATCCAAAAAAATGCGCGAAAAATTACATGAAAGGGCCTGGCGAAAAGCACACGCGTCACATGAAGTGAAAAATTACCCAATAATCGCGAGATTCCCTCGCATATCAGGTGGCCAATTAGTTTTTGTCCCTAATTGTACACGAGGTGCGATCGATGCCCTTGTTTTGCGAATTCACGAAGATGGATATGCTGGACTGGTCGCCATAAGGGAATTTTGGAAGTGACATTAAAACACGCCAACTGACAGCCCCAATTCTAAGGATGCTCGCAAGATTTCGAGGCAAACAAGCTAATCTAGAGAGTGTTTTCTAAAGCTAGCTGGAACTCACCGCATGATCCGTCGTGTCTTTTAGTGATCCTTTTTTGCTTGGTGCAACTGGCCAATCGCATCTGACATTCGCTGGAGTACGTGATACCGTCGCTGCCGCAGACAGGGGCGAAGACAGCGGCGCAAGTCTCCTGACATTTGCAGTACGAGTCCTTGGTGACGTCATCGACCACGCAAACTGAGCCGAACGCGCAGTACTTCTTCTCGCAAGGCTCTGTAAAAACAGAAATAATAAAACAGCATTAATAATACAGTTGGCGAAATTGGAGTGGTACACGAACAGCAGAAAAAAAAGACAGGAATTAACGCTCGATGTCAGGTTTAAAGGTGACAATTTGGAGGAATAAACAATTTTCTACCCTAATATTTCCCTGCTTCCCAGGTAGTATACAGTACGTGGTCACCTTGAACGTACTGTATACATTGGCCGACTTTGAATCAACATAGTCTGAATTCCTTCCCCAAAAAATATTTCATCATGTCCTTCATTCTTCATTTTCGCAACCTTCACCTCAAGAGGGCGCAGAAGTTGACGATGCCAATTCAGTGTTAAATAAAATGTTAATAGGCTTTCAAAATGGCAAAGCTGTTTGACATGGCATTACTCGACAGCGTGAGCAAAACAGTGCAGTTTGTCGCCCCAGAATTCAATACAATTCTCGACAAAAATCCGTGCCCAATCTGAACAACCTGTCAGCAGTATTTCTAGCGTACAACCTTTTGTTGGAAGCGGCGGGTGCTTGTTTATGGCTCGTTTACGATCGAAATTTATACGATTTCAATTGAAACTAATTTGGAAAGCGTAGGGCTTGATAGCGAATAAATTACGACGAATCATTTCCTCACTCGCACACAAAACGCCGTTGCTGAACTCCAACTGAGCAATAAATTAGAGGTGCTTCGTTAAATATGATATAAACCCATCAAAACGGCTATTTACTTACAAAAGCTCTACCCCGAGCGCGAATGATTTATTTTTAACGTGATACCGATAAAACCGCAATTTGCATATTACTTACTGCAAAAAAGCGGCGTGCACGGAAAAAGCCATTTGGCCGCTATTTATTTCTTGCAGGACGATTAAAGCGAAAACACGAAATCACCAGAGATTCGCCCATGCATCATCAACCATCATGGAGGCCAGGATTTGGACAAAAACTTGTGAAATCCTGCTAAAAAATGACTGATGAAGTCCCCTCGGAATTGCATGGATATTAAACATTCATCAAAACCAACTGAACCCGTCCAGGGACACGCAAAGCAACGGGACAACGTTGTTCACGATTACACCACGTACCAGGCATAAATTGGTGGAAATGATACACGCTAAATAAAACGCTTAATCAAAAGCGTGCATCCGATAAAATTAGTCGCAAAAAAATACAAAAATGAAGTCGATCCATTGTCAGCCAAATTCACAATGGTAAACTATTGTGGCATTGCCCAAATCATTTGCATTCAAAGCTATTGATCTCCAGTAAGTGCCCTGCGTCATTAGCCTAATTAAACCATGCTCCAGGGAATGCAATATTGATTCCGTATAAAGTGTGACCATACAGTCCTGCTCTCATTTGAAGTTTGTTTTAAAAAAATAACTTAGAATTGCGGTATAGAAGGAACAAATTTTGGAAAAGGGACATATATAACACCACATGTACAAAAGCACATGCATAGGAAACCCCTCAAGATGGCCGACAGTCATCATACTAAAGTATGGTATAAAAGTACAGTAATCAGTATTTTATGAAACAAAGATCCAAAGCTCGCAGCCAAGACGACACATAAGGGGCAATTTATTTCATAATGTTACTTTAAATATGTGTAGGACTTCATAATCCTTTGAACACAAGTTGAATCTCCAATATACCTTTTTACTAAGTTCATGATCCAATGGATGATCCAATGATTGAAAGCATATACAGCGGAGAATTAAGTTCCCCAAATACGAAACGAATCAATAATGCACCAGTATTAAGCAATGCTGCGTGTTGTCATTTCTCGCCAACCTTATGATTAATCAAAGCAGAAAAGGTCAATAAAATTGCCATTAGGGCCGTGGTTGTTGAACCGTTCGATGTCTGCCTGCCTGCTTTGAATTTCTGATAAAGAAACCAAAAATCCATAAAAAAAGCAGCAGCAGCAGCATGCATGCGGGTGGGTTATTGCAATCAAACGATTTCCAATAGTTCAGATATTGCATCAAAGTGCAATTTGTGACGGAAAAACAAATACCTTAAAGACACCTGTCAAGACGCATTCTGTTTCAATTGCAGAAATTGGATTTCATAAACAATGCAAACCTAGTTTTGTTGTCGGTTGCACCGCGTCCCATCAGAACCTCGTTTAAGCCCGTTATTTTTACAAACACATGATGGAAATGGCCATTAGTCTCAAGCGTTTATCATTATTTTACGAAGATGTTTACTTCACAATACATCACACTGGATGTTAAAAAAACTTTTTGCGTCTCAAAGTTTAAGCAACCACCAAGCTATGGTAAGCTTTCAATTTTGCATCAAAAGCACCCACGACGACACAGTTGCTAGTTTACTGGGCCATGGCCCGTTTTCCATATAAGGACATAATATGAACACGAAATTACGTTTTGATATAAAATGTTAATGAAGAAATTCATACATGACGCAGTTGCCATTGCTGCACAAGCGTTATAACATTGCGAAGAATGATGTCGCCATTGCGCCAGAGCAATTCAATATATTTTTAGGTGGGACTTAACGGACACGCGAGTCATTCCTTCCCATTATTTTGTCCTTTTCGACGATAGAATAATCGCTAGTTGTCACCGGGGCTCATAAATTATTATGAATGGACGACCGGGGAGAAAAAAATGAAATTGGTCATCAAAGGATATGGTGGAGCCATCGACGATGACCAATGCAGTTCCAGAGATGGCCAACTGGCCGCTTGTAAATCAAGGCTCGGAATTGCGTTCGGCTAACAAGACCTCAAATAGTCGCAAATATATATTTGCACCGAGAATTAGGCTTCCAGCATGGTTCGGTGCCAACTTTTTACTATTGCAACGCCGTTCGTTTTACTGCAAATTGAGATGTTGGCGCGTGCTCGCAAAGGGCACTAGCGTATTTGGGTGGAAGCGAACTTGCAACGTGGATCATGTATATGCCATTAACATATCGTTTAAAGTCCGCTAAAACACTAGACCGATGACAGAGTGGATGGATTTTTAAGGTTGGCTGACCCTTGGCGAAACCACTGCTGAGAGAATTAACCCATCAGGGCAAAAACAGAAAAAAACGGCCAGTGAAGCACGCAAATCTATAATATTGAGTTTTCTGCAGTCACGAAACTCAAAGCAACAGCAAAACAGACGAGGGATCATCCAGAAGTGCGTTGCTAGAGAGCATCGTAGCAAACAATAATCAACCGAAGACCTTAATTCAAGGATTTTGTTTAAGGTACCTTAACGCGCGAGGTAGTAGACCCTGTCATTCCAATCCACTTGGAACTCCGAGCATGCATATTCAGACATTCGATTATCCAATTTTTCGCATGGCCTACGCTGATGCACTACACCACTACAACATGATAGTAGGACCGGATACGGTGTGCGGACTTTTTTTCCCCAACATTTTTTCCCCAGACATTTTTTCCCAAGGATATTTTTTCCCGTGGACATTTTTTCCCCAGGAATTTTCCCCAGTCATTTAGGTTAGACATTTTTCCCCAAGTTTCCACATGGTAGAAAATGTAATGTCCGATGCTTTCCCTTTTTTAAAACTGACAACATTTTATTAAAAAAATCCCATATAAGTGGAAAAATTAGTAAAAAACAAAAGATAAAATTAAGAGTCGAACACGAATATCGTTTATATTTTCGGTTGAAACCAATAACTTGGTGCTCAAGCGCTGCAATGGCACTGACAAGAATATCACATCACGTGTCCTTCAGCTTTTCCTAAGCAAAGGAGAAGACGTTTGATCCACTCTGTAAGTCTATTCAATTTGTCATTTGGTCAAAACAACGCGTGGTGTTTACACACGGCACAAGTGTGTTCAATCCTCCGGAGGACCCTCCTCTTCAACACCCTTACCGTCGGCGCATTCCTTCACCACTCATGAAATTTACATTAAGTCGCGCTGAGCGTGCTTTTGGAGTCAACTTGTAAGACATCGATTTTACTAGCGCGTAATCCATAAGCTTACGTGCCAATCCCTCTCGGTCCTAATGCCGTCCCCCTTCCCCCCTGGAGGCATTGTTCAAACTGTCTTCCCTCAGCACCACCATCTTGCATCTTCCGCTGCACTCTCCAGCTCGATCCACTTGATCGACTCTGATCAATTTATTACCGCGAATGGAGTTCAAAAGCACGGAATTACCCATTTGCAATGCGCCTGCCTTTGTGATGGGGAGGAGGAGGATGGAGAGAGATCAACCGTTTTAACTCATCCCATCCTGAGGAATATAAATTGGGAACCCATTTAGTCGGTACGGGATTTAACGACAGACCGGATCGAGCCATTGCTTCGATTTCGAAATTTAGTGTTTATACAAATGGAAAACCGTAGAAAAACCGAAATGGCCCAGAGATCCCAATAAAAAGCGGGAAGAAGTAAACGCTGCGGGATGCCCATCGTTATATTGAGAAACTACTTTTCTCTATACTTTTGCATGTTGTTACGTTATTACCTAACTTAGTCATAGATTTGAATCATCCAGACACAGCCAATTTATTGCTTTGATAGCACGACGTTTCGCCGATCTAACGGCTTCATCAGGTGCTAAAATTTATTAAAGATGTTTAAATCAACTACATAATACTCATAATGTACGCACTAGCATTCTCATGCAGTGCCAAAGAAATGAACGAAGCAACTAGCATCCATTAATTTAAATAGGTCAGCGGCCATTAATTCTGCCGTCCAAACGAAAAAGATGAAAAGGATGTTGCAATACAGCCTTACATGCAATACATACGAGTCAAACACATAATACAGTACAATAGTATAGTTCAAATAAAGCCGTTAGATCGGCGAAATGTTGTGCTATCAAAGCAATAAATTGGCTGTGTCTGGATTATTCAAATCTATACGATACCCCCAGCCACTGAAAGTGATGGTAATCCTTAATTTACTAACTTAGTCATGCATGCAAACCTATGTGTTGGTACAGGTATCATGATAGCTTAATTTTCCACTAGGGGTCACAGCGCCACCTGATTAACTCCCTTGAAACCACATACATGTATATGAAATAATTTTTTTTTGTTTCTCTACCTTTTATCCCCAGTTGGTCTTTAACTAAGTTTGTTTTAAATAATTTTTTGTAAAGAGGATAGATAAGACATTATGACCACGCCTGCCATCTCTTACTACACAGGCTTTAAACCAAATGCGCAGCCATTCATTCGTCAAATGACAAATGCAGAAATGTTAGCAAAGAAAGTAATTACGAGAAATCTTCGAAAGAAACTCGAAACTCCGCGATAGTCTGTATTCAAGGCATCTTTTTATTTCCATAGATTATAACACGAAATGCAAAGCGAGATGAGCTCGAGGCAATTTTGCTCAAATTTGCAACTCCAATTGGTTTCTATGCAGAACAAAAGCTTTCCCCAAGAAACTAAATTAAAAAAATACGTGAAAGGTAATAAGAAAGTAATACAGAAAAGCTTCCGGAGGAATTCGAGCCAGGCATAAAGCGTTATTTTCAGAAAAAATTAATTTCAGTCAATTTTGGTTTGGCTGCGATGGCAGCATTCCATTGTCAGAAGACGTATGATTATCGGAGCATCCAATAAAACATAACAATTTTCTACAGCCTTAGAAAATGCCTAGGGTGCTGCCACCTGGGATGTTAAAAATCTTAGACGATAGCACTAAAGATGTCTGATTAAGGTGGCAACATGAGGTACATCATTTATGATGCATGCTAAAACTTTGGGTTGCGGTACAGGTAATGCTGAACTGCAAGCAAGTTTGGTTCAACATTTATTTTGTCAGAGGTAGGAGTCTGGTACTTGATGGTACCCTTAAGCTACTTGTCTTGTTACATGTAGATCACCTTAGCTGTAATTGCTAAGCCAATCACTGTCAGTCCTCGACTGTCACGAGAAGCCTACTTACAGGGTACACACAGTGTATGGCGGAGTAGCTATGGTCTAACCTGTTGTACAGCCAAACTTAACCAGAGAATACACTGTTTCCACTAGATTTGCAGGAAATATCAAGTGGAGGGGTGCACTTATTGAACGCCGTGTTGATCCACGAGCGCTCGAATAAATCCATACCAAGGTGTGATTAAACTCCAATAAATTAGAACTTGCGTTGCCCCGAGTCTCGTGTTAACAAACAAGGGGTTAACGACAGCATAAATCAATGGATTAAATGGCTCTCTTAGAATGGATCTCAATTTCGGGGCACAGCAGTTTCCAACATTAACGAAGATTTGCCGGACAGACAAGCTAGCCCCTGTCAGCACCATCTGTCGATGGTCACCAACTGCAAAGCATAGCTTTTAATACATGCTGATACACAGAGTGTAATGGCACTTTAGTCAACCAGCGCAAATCAGAGCACGTTTGCCAACAGATTGTGCACTAGCAGAAATAAGCTTCATTCAATTTTCATTAAATTCAAAAGTTACGCATCCTCCCAAAGTTATCTGTCCTTAGAATTATTATCTCAACTTTCCAGGCCACGTTTGGAAGTTGGAACACAGGAAACATGGAACATTTCACAAAGGTATACGTGTAGTGTATTAGAGCATATTAAAGAATATGCCCTTCTCAGTTATACATCCTATAAAAGTCGCAAGGTCGGCAGTGGTTGCCTAGCAGTTAGACAGCCAAATTTCGACAGCAAAGACATCTAGGCGTTATTGGTGTTTCTTACACAAACATATTTATGGAAATATACATGTACATTGTATATACGGAATTCCTTCATATGAAGTAATCATTTTTTGGAGCTTAGTGTTGGTGTCGATTGCTCAGGAAATTACCTCAAAACTCTGGGAAATCACAGAATGGAACAAGGCAACCTGCACGCATTAATAAAACTTCGCAGTCCGACTTTATCGGGCCAAGACAGGCGTTTTAAAAAGCAATCTTAATTAAAACTGCCTTTTGTTTGCGTCGAGCATAGGTAAGGAAAGTTGCTCGAGCTTGCCAGCTATCGCTCTCGCAATCAAGATTTTTAATTAAAAGCAAACTGAAAGAGAGGGTGTGTCAAAATAATATGAAAGGACAGAGTACCTAATTCACTGTAATCAAATTTCTTTTGTAAACTACCAGATATGTCTATCTCAATTTCGACGAGACAAAGGCCCGCCAAGCGCATGCGCACAATTGCGCTGTGGGCAAAAACCGGTAGGTAAAAATGGCAAGAAGATAATCAAATGTACATGGGGCGCATAAGCAGAATTGGTATTACGAACCCACTTCCTGTGCCTGGATGCCGACATTGTTCAAAATGAAAACGAAAGTGTACGGGCGGAAATTTTAGCGCTACGTTGAAATTACAAAATAATCACACTTGGTAGGGAAACTGGAACTGAAATCACGGCAACGGCAATGCACATGTAGTTTGATATCTTCCATCAAAGCACATAGCGGCTTAAGTACAGCCGCTGGTATACAACCAAGCAACCTAAGCATAAATAACGCATCTGGAGGAAAAAAGGGAAACAGGTTGCACATGAGCTGTTTTGTCACAAATGTCAACATAGATGCAAGTTTTAACCGACCTCAAATAAATCTCCCTTACACCCACGTCACTCGTGTTGGTTTACATGATCTGCCTTAAAGTCTGTCCCCTGAAGGTGACATGCAGCAAAACACCATAGCTGTTCTGCGTGATAACAAAGTAAGATTTTTAGATTTACCACAATTTAGGAGACAGGAAGTCACGTGCTCATCAGGACAATTTGAAAAAAGCCATGCAGTCCTCAAATCAAAGTAATAAAACCAATAGAACGTTCACAATGTACTCAAATTAATCTCCTTCCAAGAAAGAGAGCAATAAAAGTTAAACGAATAGGCCGTAGCACCACCACAGTCGTGTTTGAACCATTTTTATCAAAACTGTTAACTTTAATAGGATGGTCCCTGCTACAAATGTGTACAAAAGATTTATAACACAACCTAACTTGTCCAGTTGACAAGGAGAACACCTACCCTCGCATGTGAACACTTTTCTAGACCCATGCAGATATTGACGTTTTGAATTGATTTCCTGAGTTCTGTCACCTTTTCATTTATATTTGACTGGCTTCTAAGACACCATGTATACAGAAAAACTCGCAGAAGGCCTGTTACACCGAGAATTAAATAATCAATCCGCTAACAGCTTCACTTTCTCGATCTCACAAATGAAATACGGTTAAAAAGTGGGCAATTTCCCTTAAATGCGGAGGGTACAAATCGCTACCCCATCTTTTAGTTCGCAAGAAAAAAGCCTTTCCTCCAGAGACGATCAAAGATTTATAAACGAGAACTGAAAATGAATTGCCGAGCAACGTATTTTTTAAGGAAAATGCCGCTGAAGACAAACGATGACCGATCCAGCCAACATCAACGGATTGGCAATGATTTGGAAGCTCGTATTTCTTAAAAGTCTAAGTTCGCACAACACTTAGTTTTTAATCTAGTAGACGTGCTAATAAGACAAGGACGCTATCATTTCGAGGAAAAATAATAGCCCAAGTTTTTAAAAGGCGCATTTCAAACTGTTTTAGGTGCTATATACTTTCCATAATTGTGATGGATTACAATTAGATTTTGAGCAGCACTGCCTGATTCAACCTAATTCAACAGTAATTTGGATTCCTAATCTAATTACAAAATTACACCGAATTCCAAGCTGTTTTCGAGGCTGTTTCAATTACTTCAAATGCTTAATTATCCTTCACAGGATGGATAGCACATCGTATCAGCAATTTAAAAAATTCCAAAAGCCTTTGAAGGTAGATGGTATCCAAACAAGTAGACGCTAATAGGGGACTTTTGCATTATTTCATTAACTAAAAAGTAAATGTACACGTATGTATTATAACGTAAATAATATATTAATATACTAGCTTGTTAGAAAAGTGTATTTTCGAAAGAGGATAAAGATGTTATCTGCAAGAAACAGTAGATGATGTCACACCCTGTCCACAATTGTTCACATTTTCAAGAAATTACTTAACATTTACGGATAAAAAATAATGAAAATGCGCTTCGACGGCCATATCATTTTGAAATGGATTAAATCGTCCCTACCAAGACATTGAATTTTTCTAAAGGACAACCTTAAGCTTAAAGACATTCAATTTAACAATGATGATGGTATAAATGATTGCTTCATAAATTGGGTTGATGGATTACGCCACCAATCATTGCTGACTGCTAGACACTGCCTTCAATTAAACTGAATTGACATAATGATTAAAATAATTTTAATTAGCAACTCTAATTAATCGGTCAACTGCGCAGGATTTTCCCCCATGGCCTTCGGTGTGATTTGGGAAAACAACTTTTGAAGGGTTGCAATCTGGCGTGACATCAGCGACAGAAAGTTGAACAATTTGCAAAACTGCTAAAAATAGCTTCGCTCCATTGGCCGCAGGAAACTGTCGCATTTGAACGTTCGTCAAAACGTCCATTAGGTGTTACTGTGTCTCGCATGCGAGTAGACAAAATCTCACCAAAAATCTCCATAATTATGGTCCTATGATGTTACGCAACGATAGTGCGTGCAGTCTGACTTAACAGAGACAAGATGCAAATGGATTAATTAGCGGAGAGGGGATCCTCACCCCAGCACTGATGAAAGTTTAATTAACTGCTCAGGGGGAAAAGATAATCAAGGATGTCATGAAATAAATTGGGAAATTTCCAATGGCAGCTTCAACCCTAAATGCAAATTGAGAATTAGCGACCGAAAACAAGTGAAACTAGGGAGCATCCACCCCTGCGGAAGTAAACAGATAAAAGTCAAATGCAATTACGCCCGTGATGCAAGTAGGAATTACAAACCCAAAAATTCAGAAATCAGCAACTTTGTCGAACACCTAATAGAAACGTTCCTGAAGCGTTTTCAAGAAAGATAAAATGCATCCAGCGAATTCGAAAACGACCCTCAAAGCGAGCAATTAAGCCTGGTTTGGTTTATCAACACCATCGCTGCTAATTAACAACTCTCGCGTTGAGTGTAAAACAAGAATTCCGGAAAAATTAAACTCATTTCCAGAACGCATTCGGCGCTCGTTGAGGTACCACTTAAGGCTTCCGTACAAAACAACTCTTGGAATGCACTCGGGAAATGACAATGAAAACACATGCAAAGCCGAAGGCGAGTTCTTACTCTTATTTTAATGGATGGATGAATAAAATATGTACGGTATAGTTAGGTGGTGGAACGTCCCAGAGGCAACACGTTGGGACTGGATCGCCATTGGTCAAAATTCGTACAGATTTCATTTGTCCTACAGTCCACATATAGCTTCAGATAAACTCGGAATTGCAGACTCGATGCAGAACTGAGGCACTGCATTTAATGGAACGAGCTATCTACAAAAGTTCGACAAAAAAGCCAGACGGAAAGTACGTTTAATTACCCAGAATTCGCTTCGAAAAGAAGATACTTTCCATAGTTCGCAGACGAAGATGCGGAATAGGAAATCCGAGAGTAGAAAACGCGAAAAGGATGGGGAAATTCAAAAGGACGATAATTAAGTTAAGAGATTTTATTGTGCACTTTGCCCTTTACTCCCTCGCCAGACCTGATCAATAATTAAACCTTGTAGACATCGTTGTAGGAGCCCTGGCAGGAGTACACAAGAAATCGATAGATATGTACGTTCGCATACTTTTTCGCGTGGTAAACGAACGAGTGTAGAAAGGCAAAATAACGACCACTGCAGCGATGATGGATGGCAATTTCATCGGTCGGAGAGAAAATTAAAATTTGAAAATACGTTCGGCTTTGCTTTTTTTGCAGCAAATCAACGTCATTGTGGTGCTCGGCTCCGTAAGACAAATGGAAAAGCGTAGAAAAACACCGCATGCATTATCCCAAGCTAACAGGGACCAATGTTAATATTTGCAGCTCAGGGGCTGTGCATAAATGACGTCCATCAAATAGTACCTCGATTTTAAGAGGCACCCTAAAGCAAGCAAAGTTGTCGTGCAAATAAAAAATACGGACGTCCGAATTAACCGTCTATAGCAGCGTTAGATGTCGGATGCAAAATCTTTTCAAACTTAACTGCATAACATTTTTGCGCTACAAAGTCAGCTATCGTCTAATTAGATAGTCTCGATTAACTGTGTCATTAACGAGCGGAGTACTAACTCCCCCCACTCGAATTTCGTTATCCATATTTCAGTTTTCCAAACATGAATCCGCCATACAGCTCGAATATCATTAAGATCGGAGGTGCGCGCCCATCCTTGTAAACGCCTAATTAAAGGTTATTGCCGCTAATAATGTTTTGCTTAACGGTCTCTAAGGTAACGGCAAACATCTCAAGAAGTTGGCGGCGGAGCGAGTGTTGCGCAATATTTTCAAATTTATTAAATTAGCGATGAACTATGAAGATACAGAAGAGGACGTTTAACTCGAGTAATTTCACAGGCACGAACTGTCCTATTTTTGGATTTATGCTTATAATAGTCATTTAGAAGGGCAATTTATGTAAATTATAACACGATGATAATCGAGCAACAACTAAGCATTGTCTTGTTCACTCTTCAATGCATCCCACGTGGGTGGCAAACACTGTCAACCGCTGTGTTATCGGTGATTGCCGACCTAAGGGGGCAAACTATAGCGTGAGGTACCAAATACAACCACCCGTGTCTACGCATAAACATTTCACTTGCTTACTACAATCTGATCTTTAGTAGCATTCGAGAACTATTCGGTTGGAAAAGTTGAGTATGGTTAAATATGGGGGTATATATTTAAAAGCTTAATACGACCATGTACATGTACGAACCATTGGTTCGTACGTAAGATCATACATATGTATTATTACCCTAACTGAAATCGCCATCAAAGGGAATATGAGATGAAGCCATAAACGAGTATTACTCGACACATGATCACCTATACGGAAACTGATGCGAATTATTAGAACCCGATCATATTACACACCATCGCTGCCGGTGATTGGCTAGCTTTGTCGCTGCCCAAACCAGCCCAAAACCTGAAAATTAGGTCGCAAAATTAACTTATAAATAACAGTGCTTGCTGTCCTTCATGGCGCGTTGCTCTCGCCACTATAGGTGCAGTTTAAATTCAAGGACCAGCTTGAGTTTCGGGTTAAATCCCAAATTATATTGAGGGATCCGCCTAGCAATTTATTTTCTCCCATACAGCCGAGTGGACGTGAAAAACAATGCTGCGTAGCAAAGCAGATTTTTCGCCTTGGCGAGAAAAGGCCATGGCGCTGGAGTTGTCTCAGCCGAGTCATAAAAGATGCCAAATGGGCCCATTCAGGATCAAAGCAGTGAGCTGTGACACACTTTCAACAAACTCATGGCGCTCGAAAGGTCGTGGACCATGCAACAAACAAATGGCCGAACCCGAAATACAAATAACGAAAAAAAAAAAAAAAAATTGGAAACGTTCGAGAACTGATGTTTATGTTCGCTCAGGCTATTTAAGCAGAAAATGGGAAACACGATGAAAAACCAAGTTGTGTTTCGCTAACGTTCAGCTAAAACGCCTAGCTTTCGAGCACGTCTCAGAAAATACCATTAGACGATTTTCGGAGTGCGAATAAATGGAAAGGTAAAGGCAGAGAAGTGGCAAAAATATAGAAAATTGAGAGCCTGGGCGTCACGTGGCGGATATTGCGACTCACGAAAAGGACGACGTTTTGGTTAAATAGCAACCGAACCAAAGAGATGAAGAAAAAAAAATCAATGAAATCAAGTTACTTCGCACGCGAACTTGAGTTAAGCAAACTATGATGTAAGCAGCCTTCCTCATTTGAGGAAAGTGAAAGCGAATATGCAGTCGAGGCAAAAACTGCTTACACTATTCATTACATGCTTCCCACATTAAATTCTACACCATATGTAGATTTCGCAATACATAACATGTTACTATACTGTAAATCAGTCCAGAATTATCCAAAAACGTCCATAACGAACCGCTGCATGTGTTGTCAACATATAGCACATTAACTGCGAAAGAAAGTTTGTCCTTAGCGACTGACCCCATTCTTCGAGGTTATATTTAAGTAAACAACCGTTCGCCAATACACCACAAACCCGAATCTATCACCAAGTTTTCTATTAGTTGGATTTTACTGGTGACCAATGGCTAGCTACCCTGGCAACCTGCCCGTATATGCAGTCAGCCAATTCAGCGACTAAGCTCCCAATGTTACAGTGCTTGCTTCTCATTGAATTCGTCCTATTTTCTCGCTGATCAATAACCCCCGCATTGTTTTTTTCTTTGACTTTCGTCGCCTAAAATCAAACTATAGTACACACTGAACGCTAGCGCAGTGCTACACTCGACTGTACACAGGTTTTAAGGAAAAGTAGAAAAAAAGCCAAACAGGAAAAGCTGTTACAAGTGGCTATTTGAGAGCCAGCATGTATACAGCGAATTTGCCCCATAACACATTTGTAGGATAGGGCGGGGAACGTCGTTTTTTCACCATCCAAAAAACTAAGAATGAGTGGATGGAGGATCGAGAAAAAAAAGCTGAGGAAAACGCGTGCCAGCACTCCATTATGTTCGCTTTTGAAACGACCTGGAAAATAGGTCCATTACGACTAGACGATAGTGGCAGTTAGACGCTATAGGCAAAAGCAGCCAACTCAGCCACCGTCACATGATCACATCCGAGTGTGTGATTTTTTAACCCACCCCTTTCTCCAATAAACACCTTCCCGTCCATCGCAAATGGCCTTTTTTTAGGGAAATTTCCACTACGGCAATGCTCGCAGCTACATTTATATCCACCACTTTTTATGGTTGGAACCACCAGAACAGTATTATTCCCCTTATTATTAGGGGAGGGCCTCCTCGCGTGAGACAACCATATCAGAAAAAAGTACGAAAAATATCACATGTTGGGGTAGTCATAGCTGTGTGTACTAGAATAGCAAGTTGGATGCCAGTCAGCTTCCCTTTTACAGGTAATAATAATGCACAGAAAAAGGAATAGCGAAACTGTACGTGCCCGGCGCGAATGCACTGCACTTTATTTCTGTAAGTCACGAAGAATAAAAAAGCAAATTAAGACATATACAAGTCGGCTGAAATTGGCATTCTATGTAGCACCCTCGACTTAATAAAGTAGATGGAAATGAACGACAAATCCATTAATTTAAGCAAACATGCTCCCGCTTTCATGCCACATGCATGTACAGTGAAAGCCAAAAACATTAAGTGCAGTATACACAATTGGATATAATGATATTGATTGTTTGGCTAACTAAACCATATAAATTAAAGTAGGATCATAACCAGTGGAACTACAGGGTGACGACCTTTCTCTCATAGCAAATGTTGAAATAACGGTTAGTTATACAAAAAGAAACCGAGTTTTTGTAATTTAAATTTTCTAGTGAAATTACGATGATTTGGTCTCATGATACAGGAGGACATAAAGTCCACTTTCTCCAGAGATTGAATCCATTCATTATACTGCCTTGGGATGAAATTGATGTACGATTATCGTGAGCAGGAGTTGAAGCGAAAATATAATTCGAAATTTATAACAGAATGAAAATGAAAAGTCGCATGCGATGTAGAGGCAAAACAACATCGTATACATGTACCTGTCGACCTACGCTAAATGAGAAGTTTTCGCATAATTGTGTTCTTTTATTACTACACAAGCAAAGAGGTTTTATTATCCATTAAACTATTATAATGATATGGTTTGCAAACACCACGGTAGCAGAATTAGAGCACACCCTAGTTGCCGCAGCACTGCGTTCTCGCATCCTAAAATGCAACAGACCTAACGTATGTTAAACTCTGCATGTATAAACGGATCACTTTTCATCGAATAAGCTGCATAAAAGCGTTGCTGCCGTCTGTCATTCGAGTCCCTCTGGTTGTAACGCAGAGAGCAGCAAGAATCCATATCAATATAGCATAGGTGAAAAAATAACGAAAGAAAAACGCAAATTGCTACAAGCCACTAATTGCTAATGAATGAATTAATAAAGCAGTGTATTTTAGTGAGTGGCATATGGCACTGACATGCCCTACATTCAGAGTAGGTTAATTCGAGCGGTTAATAATGCAGATGTATAAACGAACTTAGACGGAATGAAGCGGCTGAAAATACGTACATGTATAGGGGAAACTTTCATTTTCTCTAAAGCAGTCTTTTCCATTTGGAAAGGGAACTGCATTCATTATATTACAATATATGAAAACATGGGGATGTCAGTGCGGAGTTATTAAACTGCATACACTGTTTTGTAGAAACGTAAGATCGTAAGGTGATATTTAAATTAAATCCGGTATCTTGTAGAATATTATCGTATTACAAAAGCTTTTAGCGAATCGAAATAACCTGAGAGTTATGTCCAAATTGAAAACGCACCGAGCGGAATAGAAACGCACAATGGCTTGAGAAGGTAATTACCATTAAATCCCCCTTAATGATCAACACGGCATAGCACGAATTTTTAAGCTTATTTTCTATGAATCTAAGATAAAATCATCTTCACTATCATTTGAAATATACTCAGAAATTAATTTCTGTATGGGAATTATACAGTGCAGAAAACACACATTTATGTACAACTTGTCTAATCTATGGATGGATGCAACTGGCAACACAAAATACTGCATGCTGTAACGCTAGGCTCAATATGGATATCAGCAGGAATACATGGCATTTCAAATAGCGAATGGTAGAATGCTCTGAAAATCAACGATATACAGGTGATCATAAATACCTCCCTTCATTACAAAAATTAGTTTTTAAAATACTATTAAGAATTGCAAAACATATTTTTGGATAAATACAGAAGATACCTGTAAATTTTATTTTATGTACTAGTATTTGGCTCACAGAGAGTGTTGTAATCGCTAGAATTGAAAACATCTATCCTTGTAACTATTCATTTTTTGTAATTAGTGGATTTATGACTCCATTTTCACATTATGCACACCCAGGACACATCATTCTTAGGAGAAGCTGGGACTGTTGAGCTCCAGGTCATCTGTTTCGTGAACAATCCCATTAAGTAGCAATGCATTATAATGCAGTATGGGGGAAGGATTTGTCACCATCTGATAAGTAACATTCTCCAGCACAGATACAATGAAACGACCTCAGAAATGCGAAGGGATCGCCCTGAAGGGCACCCTGCCCTTTAAAGCCGGCCAAGGATAGGATATCCTAATTAAGCCCTTTTTCAGCGAATCCTCCTTTTCATCGCTAATCTATTGTTTCCCCACAAATAAGAGCAGCAGAAAATGGTTCACTCACGTGACTTATGCAATCACGATGTGATGGACTCACCATAGACGCATAGGACCCAGCATCATCCATTTCCTCCATGGCGTCTAGGAATTGCAGAGTATCGCATTAAATGAAATTATGCGGCTTCTAATGACTATTTATTGGCCGTATTATTAATTAACAGCGTGCCACGAGTAGCTTAGCCAGTTCCCTTGCCATGCTACGATTCGAGCACGTTTCCATAGGCTAAACTGTGGGAGATGTGGAGGAGAACGAATGCAACTTCCGGAAACACATCCTTAATGCTTCACTTTCTGATTGATAAAACTATCGCGTTGACGTCACGTCCGTCAATACAAACAACAACCATTTTCAATGCCACACTATCCACCAGTAAGCACGGGGAGAATGAAAACTCAACGATAACAACCGTATAGTGAACACATGACAACAAACCTAAAACTAAAAAACAAAGTGAGCTTCAGCCTTCAGGGTGTTCCACGCTGAGTAGTTTTCGGCCAATAATTATGAAAATACTTCCGAAATCTGACAATCGAACACTAATGGAATAATAAGACGTTGCTGCCTGTTTATCAAAAACTTCGTTAGGGGTACTTATGCAAATTATAAGGTCTCCCTATAAATTATGCTGTGATAAAAAATAATGTAAAATTTTGCTCGTTCCATCTTCAAGGTACTTTCAACGAACAGCTAATCGAAAAGTGCAACATTATGAAACGACCAAGAAAACAAATGATAGCAGGCCAAACGCTCAAGTTTGGCCTTTCTTTAACGAGATTTATGAAAGTGAGCGTGCGCTTTTTAAGCCTAGCAAAGGACAGTGTTGTCACGCTGAAAAGAGACGTATATTTCCCGCTAAAGTCAGCAAAGTGTTACATCTGATATAAATCCAGATGGACAGGTGCCATGTCCAGTCGGAGAACTGCTAATTAACAAGTATAGATCAGCGAATGAGCGCCTAAAGGTGCCAACAGCTGTCGAGCCAAATCTGAAAGAAATGTCAATGGTCAACTACGACGAACGCAATGGCCAGCTAGAACAATCAGATGGCCCATTTAGGTGAAGTCAAAAAATCCCACAGGCCAGTCAATATTTGACGAAGAAATCGCCATCCAGTATACAGATGAAAGGGTCACCTTCCATCCACTAAATGCAAATGAAATTAATGTATAGCGACATTTTTCTATCATCCTTTTCTCTTATCGTACGAATTATGTAAATTCATCAATGTTTCATGTTCAATGTGGTCATAGTGAAAAGATTGCCTTCGACCCGAATGACTTCGAACTGCCAAACTGGTCATCACCATTACAGGTATGAACATTATGCAAATTGCAATATTGGATTCCATCCATATCATGTAGGCAAGAAATCGGAACGCTGATCACTAGCGACATTGTCATGGACAAATGGCAGCAAATGTGTGATTGTGTCAGAATGACATATTCTTGCATACAAAAGTTCTTGAAATTCACCATCCTACATCCTACAGTCCTATCCTCATACAAAACAGAAATTGTTGAAAATTGAAAAAACAACAACTATGACTTATTGTAGCAAACAGTCTTATTATTTTGTATTGATGGTAGAATTTTATGAACATCCTGTAATAAATTTCTTCGAACGATACAGGATCAAAATAAGAGAAGTTTTTTCACCATTACCTTAAGAAACCCAGAGAATTCTTAACAAGTGGTCGCCAGATGCGATTTTCGTACTACAGGCCCTATTGAAAACCCACGCAATTCCGGAAGTTTAAACACCCGGGCTGCAGCGTGACAATTTCTTATAATTCAATTTCAGCGACCCTTTGCGGCTTGCACACGAGTCTCAAATGGATGCAAGAGGCAAAGCCACGGTGCAGAAACCCGCTAAGAAAGCAAGCACCAACAAAGCAAGGCGCCATAAAAGATTTTTCAAGCTGCCAAAATGCGTAGGAGATGTGCTTGGGTAGCGAAGTATAATGCGCAGACACATCTCGGGGTATTTTTTTTTCTACACGCTACTTTTCGTGAATAAATTTTGCGAGACAATCCAGCATCCAGAGTATCTCGTGGGATTAGCGGATGCCAGAAACGCATCGGAAAAGGCCATGGGCTGCTGACATTCGGAAAGTGCTCTTAACTTCTGTAGATGCTACAGGATACACCGAGACGTATACGGCAACAGCGCCAAATGCAATATATGGCACGTTTCGATAACTAACTTAGCCAAACTGAGGGAAATTCGCCTTGACAGCTAGAAGAAGCATTCGCCACATGGAATTTGGACGTTCAGAGTGCGCCTAGTGGAGGCATCGTTGTTATGATGACAATCTATCTGAAATATTTCGTTACGTGCCGAATACACTGTTGGCCCAATATAAATGTACATTTTGGAAACTACTTAAGATTACCGAAATTAGGCACTAAAAGGCAATTTGAATAGATATACTCGAACTGTCAGCGCTGCATAGAGAAAAATCTAATAAAACAAGTTGAAAGATAGGGAGACATGATGAAGACTCATAAGCAAGTCATAAACTTGAAAATACATGTAGTAGCAGCTAAACGTATCTGGTCTTAGGAAAGGAGTGGAACGAATGAGTGAGCTATTCCTAACAACACGAAGTCTTGCAGTGATTGCCTGGATGTAGGGGCAGTTTTTTTTCCTAACTTTGTTTGATTAGTTTAGGTTCAACAAAAATGAAAACAGAAAAACATAAAACGAATGAATTTTGACAGTAAGACAGATGTCATTCTTGTACATAGACAAGTAAAGTTGAAATTTTTATATTACGTGCATGTTTGATGCATTTACTGTGAATAATCATATATAATTATTCCATTATTATTAACCATAGTATTCTGCATTTGAGATAAATTACACTGAATTGTAAAACCATCCCATGAAACATTTTTATGTCATGAGAAGAGCATATTCTTGCAACGACCATTACGTTAAAACATCATGAGAATGTAGCTGAGTGGAACGCTTCATTGGTAG